>CM035428.1:143498956-143543956 GCA_020310875.1 Ceratopteris richardii
TCAGTGTTTTGCCTGTCGCCAGGTTGGTCACCTTGTGAAGGCGCGCCCTCGCAGACTAGGCGCAAGGAGGCTCCGCAATCACTTGCACAGGCATCTCCTCCTCCGGCCCCCTCCTGAGCCTCTCCTGACCCTTTGCCGATGGTTGGGGTGGATCTCCTCCATCCTCTAGTGCTCCGACGGCCACGATTACCCCTTCTTCGCCGGGCATAGGATGGTGGCAGCCAGGGCATTTGCAGCAGTTTGGTCACCAGTCCCGTCCATTCGGCCAAGAGGGTTTTGTTCCCAATGGGAACAGTTTCAGTGCCCTTCAGGAGGATTGTCCTATGGATCCTTGCGTGATTCCGATGCCCTCGCCTAGAGCCACTACTTTGGCACCCCCTCCAGGCCCTTCGACTTTGGTCCTTGCTCCTTCGGTATCCTCTCCTGGGCCATCCACTTCACCATGACCTATTCGACCACTGGGTTCTTCGCCTCCTGGTCCTCGACGATCCCCCGACAATGACTTCCTCGTGAGTAGGGCGGTCCACTAGGGTTAGTCTTCCCTGCATCTCCATCTCTCGTTGGGTACGTCTCCCTTGATTGCTATTTCTCTAGGTTTAGTGATCCATGACTACCATCTTGGGGGGGGGGGGGGGGGGGGGGGGAGCTTTGGCTATGAGTTCTCGAGGTTCTTTGGTGGACAGGAGGACTTACTCGCCACTCCTATTTGGGTCCATGTGGTGTCCCTTGCATCTCGCAGTCAATCCACCCTAGAGTCAGCAGAGGCGTTTTTGTTTCCTCTTTGGGAGTTGGATCTCACTAACTTGTTCATTAGGGCATGGGATTCCACTCTGTTTCTCTTCATTCATGGTACGGAGGAGAGACAACTTATTTTATATGTGATTGCGGACTCTCGGACTACACCTCACTATCTGTTCATCCATGATGAGCTTGGCCAGGAGTAAGCACAGGTGTCACATGAGTCCACTTGACTCAGCTTGGCGTCAGGTGCATCCACTTGGCTCAACTTGTGCAGGATGCTATCGGAGCAATTGGCTGCCTATCGGGGACGTTGGGACTCGGTTTATGTCCCATCTAATTCGACTTCGATGCTTGCCTGTGTCGCCGCTGCCGCCGCATCTTGGTTTGCCTCATCTCCACGAGGGTTCTTTCATGGAATGTTCAAGGATTAGGCGGGCCTCAATTTTTGTGCTACGAGGCTAGCTTTCATCAGGAACTCCGTTAGTGCTTGGTTGGCGGGTCCATTAATGTTCTTATGCTCCACGAGCACCATATGTCCTTGGGCCATATGCGACAGGGTAGACAGCTTTTGCGCAGGCATGGGGAGGTCTTTTGGTCTTCTGGGTACAAGCGCAATGGTTCCCAGGGTGGTGTATGCATTTCTCTGGGGGAATCCTGGGAGTATGTGATTTTGGATAAAGGGGACATTATCTCGGGTAGGGCCATTTGGCTCATCTTGCAGCATGGTGGCCTAAGATATGGATTCATGACTCTGTATGCCCCAAACTATAAGAGTGCTTATGCCACTTTCTCGTCCCATGTCATTGATGCTATTCCTTGTGTGGATGCCTAGTGTGTTGTTAGAGACTTCAACATGATTGAGGCTCCTGAGGATCGCAAAGGGGGTAGTCAGATTACAGTGCACGGCTCTGAGCTTGCGGCTTGGGAGCGGCTTTGTATGACCTTGAGGCTGCATGATGTATGGCACATTGAGGGTTCTATCTCTGAGAAGGAAGCCTTCATTTCTCTCGGTCCGACAGGCAGATCATAGGAATGAACATGTCCCGGATTGGTCGAATGTATGTGAGTGATGTATTGGCTGATTGTGGTGGTAGGACTTGTATTATATCTATCTATCTATTTATTTATCTATCTTTCTATGTATCTTTCTATCTATCTATCTTTCTATGTATCTATCTATCTATCTATCTATCTGTCTATCGATCTATTTATCTATCTACCTACCTATCTATCTTTCTATCTATCGATCAATCGATCGATCGATGGATGGATGTATCTACCTATCTATCTATCTACCTATCTATCTGTCTATCGGTTTGTCTATCTATCTATCTATCTATATATCTATCTATCTATCTTTCTATCTATATATCTATCAATCTATCTATATATCTATCTATCTATCAATCTATCTATCTGTCTATCTATCTCAAAGTCATTAGGGGATGGGGACGGGGATGGGACCTGGGAACAATGGTGTCCCCAAGACGAGGACGCAGCCTAGGGTATCCCGGGGATGCATCCACATGATGGACACTAGAAAAATGCTGGATTTTTTCAAAAAAAACAATGGAAGTAATGCACAATGAATTTGTTACCATACAAAATGACCAATAACAAAAAGCTGTAGAAAAACAACATGTTTCAAGAAGAAACATGTATGAAGCACTTTGAAGTTTGAACATCTATATATATATATATATATATATATATATATATATTTCATCATTAAAAAAAAAAAGAGATTCTACATCATCATCATCATATAAAATATGTCATATCCATGAGTAAAAAGCTAAGACTCAAAAGTCAATGGCACAATGCTCATCTCACATATATGATATCGTATTATCATGAGTATTGAGAACAAAATGATGTTAGATCATACTACCAAATCTTGACTAATAAAAAAAAACTAGTATAGATTCAAGAAAGTAAAAGCAAAAAATAAAAAGACTAAAACATAAATGTAATGACTATGGAGAAAACAAGAAAAAGAGTGAAGAGAGGGCTAAGAGGGTGGAGAGGGTTGTTGCACATGGAACATTGAAGGTAGATCAAGCCTCCATACACATGAGATCCAAGGAGTCAAGGTAAGTTTGTGTGTTTTGAGGGAGCAATGGCCTCTATTTATGGTTCCTTATGGCCTTCAAGAAGGTTCTAGAGATCCCTAAAGCTGACTCTAAAAACTCTTGAGAGAGAGGCCAAAAAAATTTGAAATTCTCTCAAATAAATCGTTCTAATATGAGAGCCATCCCGGATTGCTGTCCCAAACAGCGTCATCACATGAAACCGTCATGGGGATGCATCCCGCTGATGTTTTGTTGTTCCAGACAAGCGTATGAGGTCACCAACCATCTCAGTTAGGCATCCCTAAGTTTTGGTTGGAGGGGAAAGCATCCCGGCAAACCCGGGGATGCGTCTCCATGTGACTTTGGTCTATCTGTCTATCTGTCTATCTATCTATCTATTCATCTATCCATCTATCTATCTATCTATCTATCTATCTATTTATCTATCTATCTATCTATCTATCTATCCATCTATCTATCTACTTACCTATCTACCTATCTACCTATCTATCTATCTATCTATCTATCTATGCGGGTCGTGCTTGTGCTACTGAGCCTAGGGAGCTCAAAGAGATTGCTACCCAGTTTTGTCATACAGCAGAGACCCCCTCCAAGACCTCCCACGAAAGCCGTCGTGTCTTCCAGCATGTGCAACGTTCTATGACAGAAAAGATGCAGACTCGGCTTTTGGGGCCTTCCACTGCAAGCTTCTTGATGCAGTGCATGGCATGGCTTGGGACAGTTGTCCTAGTGACGATGGTCTCTTGCCTCATTTTTTTTCTCAAATATTGAGGCCTTATTGGGGATGGGATCCGGCTTGCCTTCCAAGAGATCATGGAGGGGGGCCATCTCCCTCCATCACTTATCGAGGGACTGATGTTTCTTATCCCCAAGGAAGGGGGGCAGTTGGATGATATCACACACTGGTGCCTGATCACCAATCTCAACTAAGCCTACAAAATTCTTACGAAGGTTCTGAGTTTGAGATCGAAGTCGCTTCTGGAGTCATTGATACACCTGACAACTGGATTTGTTAAGGGTCGTAGTATCCTTGACAACATCTTCACAGTCTGGGAAGCTAGCTCCCTTGCCAAGATGTGTGGTGAGCCTCTTGTTGTCCTTCTGTTGGATTTTGAGAAAGCCTATGATCGGGTTGATTGGGCTTTTCTTGAGGACACTATGTTTTGTATGAGCTTTCTCGCTCGATGGATTAGGGGTGCTCCTTCCCTCTACCGCTCCACCCATAGCCAGGTTTTGGTTGCGGGAGATTACGCGGAGAGGTTCGATATTTCGAGGTCGGTTCGTCACGGTTTCCCCTTGGCTCCCACCTTGTTTCTCTTTTTTGCTTAGGCCATGAGTGCGTTCTTGACTGCGCAGGACATTGGGCTACAAGGTATGAGGCTCCCGATTACGGATGAGTATCTTCTGGATGCTGAGTTTGCTGATGACACTGCCATTTACTTGCAAGGGTGAGAGGCCAATTTGATCAGATTTCAGCATGTGTTGGATAGATTTTCCGATGCATCTGGTGCCAAGATCAAGTGGCACAAGCCTTGTGGTTCTTGGATTGGCTCGGAGGATCTACCTACATGGCTTCCTTGTGGGCAGTTTCAATGGATCCCCCCTAGCGCTGTAGTTAGGTATCTTGGGTGCCATACTCCTGAGGAGAGATCTCTCCTCTCCTTTTGACCATCAAGAGGAAGTTGTTACATTGGAGCTCTACCTGTTGGGCGGGTTGTGGTGGCTAACTAGGTTCTCTTGGCTATGATGTGGTATGTCACCTCCTGTTGGATCTTCTCGAGTTCCTATATTAGCCAAATTCAGAAACTAATAAGGAACTTTTTATGGTCCGGCCTGGATGGCAGCCCCGCTCGGGCTAAGGTTGCTTGGCAAGTCATCACTCTTCCATTGGAGCGAGGTGGTCTCGGATTGACCCTTCCTGTCAGATTGCTCGTGGTCTGCTTTCCAGCCCTAAGCCTTGGAAGGATTTTCGGCCCGCTTTGCTCCTCCCACTCGTAGGCCTTGGCAGCCTCAGATCAGATGGATCTTTGCTGAGATGAGGCATATGGGCTTTTCACGGCGCAATGAGGATAGGTTTGCTTGTAGTATCTTGAGATGTTGGGAGCAGCTATGTCCCGCTCTTGTTCAGCTCGCTCCTTCCTATGTTGAGGAGCAGCTCTGGCAGCCTATTACTTGGAACCCCCTCATCCGCTCAGAGAATCACATAGCCTCCTCTAGGAGATAGTTTCGTTGTGGTTTTGGATTAGTTTTTGGGGGTTTTTTTCCCCCTTGTATCCATTTTTTGCTCTGCGATTCGGATTGTAGCCCATTGGGCATTTTTTAATGGAAGGATCTTTTTGTGGAAAAAAAAAAAAGAGGGAGCAAGCTGTAGTACAATCTTTTTTGTCCTCCATGTCAAAGCCTCCACACAACAATGTTTTGACATCAGCAAGATTGTGAGAGCAAGGTATGAAAGCATCAACAATGTGCTTCCAAGTATGTACACTTTTAGTTGGTGTATTAGGGCATATGCATACAATAAACATCTACTTTTTACTCTCCTAATACAAAATCACAAAGATAAACCTATTAAAAGGATCATTCTATAGTATTGTAATAGATAAGTATTTTCTAACTATGAGTAAAAAGACCCAAGTAACAATTCTTTTATCCACTACATATCATAATGAAATTCTTGAAATCCTTGGGAGAAGAAAGTGTTCCACCAAGATATAAAACCTCATATCCTTCTCTAAGACTTTTATTGAGCGCTTATTGAAACGCCCTAAAGTAATGTCCATATATATTTCTGTGCAGAATAAAATGATTTCTAAGAAAGCTACTTTACTCGATTTAGGTCACCAATACTATAATGACATTCTTGGGAATGCACACTCTTACTCATATTAGCAATAGAAAGCATCCCAAGAACTCCCCCATGTTTTAACCTTCAATGCTGCCCCTCCATGAGTTGATAAAAGATTTTGATGAAGATCAACTTTCAAAAAGATTGGTTAATAGTTAAACATTGGATAGTGATATTTGATGGCCTATTGGTAACCTTTGAAGAATTTACTTACTAGTGTTGCTGATCAAATGTGGCAAGAAAGCTATGTGCCCACGTTTGTCAACAATGCTACTGGTAGTCTTATTCCAAAAGACGATGAACCAATGACTTAGGGGCCTATCATATTGTTGGGCATCCTCTATATGATAAATGTCAAGGCTATTGCATTGTGCTTACAGCCATGCTTGCTTCCATTATTTATCAGGCTCACTTTGGGTTTATTCATGAAGTTCAGTTTCAATAGTTTCCTCACTACAATGTTGGGAGCAGAACTTGAAAAATTGCAAAACATGAGCATGATCATTCCCCAAATAGACTTCTCAAAAGCTTTTGACTCAATTTATTGGGAATTTATTTCAAAGGTCATGAAACATTTGTGTTTTGGGGACAGGATGTCTCAAGTCATGTTGTATTTCAACCTTGAAAATAACATAATGGTAATGCTCATGAATCACTCTTGCTTTCTCCTCTTCCTCAAGGTGAAATTGTTTAATATCCAACGTGTAAGCTTCAAAGAAGACCAATGTAGATAACATGCATCTTTTACTCCTTGATGCATTCAATAGATAAAAATTTCTGGAAGCGAAACTAAAATTTCAGAGAGAGACTCAATCATGAGGCCAGTACCTTGTGAAACAGGTCTGATTCCTGGGGCATCCACTGGGCTTGCAGGCTCCTCACTGAAACGTGCATCCAAGACAGACATGGGACTAGGCTGTTCAGACAGATCCTTGACTTCTTCAAGATCAGCAGCCATGCATTCTTTGAACCTTGATTGATTTTGATTTCCAGCTGGCGTCTGTAATTATGTCCATTAGAAAAACCAACCAATCATCAATTCCTGAAACTAGCAAGATGCATTAAACAAGTGATTTCCCCCATGAGGAAATAAAAATTGCCAGAACACATACTTGGAACTTCTGTTCCATGATCTTGCAATCAGATTTATTCACTTCAGCTGAAGCAAAAATTATGTTTGCAGGCATTTTCTGCACAATGATTGGTGATGTACTTTCAACACGAAATTTGGTGCCACCATCAATTCCTGATAAATTAGCCACCTCAAATGTAACCGAACCATCTAGAGAGGATACTGATGAATCACTTTCTAAAGTGGGTCCAATGTCATCTATCTGGTGCTGCACCTTTTCGACTTTAAAGCATGTGATATGCCGGCGTTTTTGGCTGCACATCGCTTTACAAGGGATGACAAATTCTTCTGACTCATCAACATATGATTTATTTCCAAAATTTTCTTTTTCAACCCCTAAATAATTCTGGTCAGAGGAATAATGTATAGAATGTCCATGTTGATGGATTGATGTGCTGCAAAACTCACTTCCATTCATTCCCTTTCTCTCACCTGGTTTAAATGAGTTTCTTTCCATTCCATGATCAAGAGCTTCCATTCCATCAATAGATGAACTTCTAGGGACAGATCTTGACCTGAGCAGTGTTATAGACTTTTCATTCTTTCTACAGGTTTCAGCCTCAAACTCACAAAGGGATTGAATGCACAAATCTGTGTCACTATCCTCATCAGTCTCAACTGTAGAAAGACCTGGATTGGAATAAGGAAAATCTATCAAATGAACTCTTGAATATCTTTGCTTCTGGGTGGGAGATCCAAAATCACGATGATGATGGATCCTCTTTAGAACAGAAGGACCTGATCGGTGAACACTTTCTTTGGAAAAGGGATAATTAAGCGATCTTTTTGTTTTCTTCTTTAATTCTGAAACTTCTTTTTTGGCAAGGCCTCGACCAGAAATATTAGATTTGACCTCTTTTGCAGGATCCCTTCCTAAGCCCATGTTTACACCTGTGTAACTTGTATCATCTCTATCCATTTCAATGACTTCCATTTTTCTAAGCCAACTGATGTCATTTACTGCACATTTTTGTGGGTTGCATTGCATGTCTTTTGTCACAGTCTCCCTTACCTGCTTTGCTATCTCCCTCGCAATCTGCTTAGGATCTCTAAGAACTATGGGCTGCTCACATGAAGATATCCACATTCTCTTAGACAGTGCCCTTGCCTCATCTTGCTGAAGGTTGTGCTCGCGGTTTACAAGAACATCCACACTTTTCTCAGTGATAACCTCCGAAGCATCCGAAAATTCTCCCGATGATCTTGGGTTGTCATGCAATGAAGAGACAGTATTTCTTGCTTTGCTTGAGCCTGGCTTCAGCACGACTATTTTAGTGGGTGATTGATAGGCACCTCCATCACTGCTCATAGAATCACTGCTATTTGTATGCTTGTGTCCTGCTTTTATGGACAAGGCTTGGTGAGAATTCCTGCGCACCGAAGGCTGCATATCAGCCTTGGTACTGCTCTCCAATCTCCTAATTGGAACTTTTTGTGAGCTAGGAAAGGCTTTACTCCAGATCTGATTTGTGTGTCTGTTATCGTAATCTTCAATGAAGGATCTTCTAGTGCAATTTTCAGGCTCCTCTAGGTGGTCAGAACATGATTCTCCATTACTTCTGTGCAAAGGATTTGCAAATAAAGAGTCTTTTTCTTCAAGGAATCTTGAAAGAAAGTCCTTGTTATCCCACAGAAAATCCATAGCATCCATATACTCCTTCGATTCGTACAAATTATCTTGTGAAACACTGTATTTAGACAAGAGCCCTAGCTTGGCTTCAGTAAGCTTCTTCTTTATAAGCATTTGCTTAGCAGCCAACTGCACATCAAGTTCATTCAGGGCCTGCATTCGTGCATTCTCTTTACACTTCCAATCTTTCCATGAATGTAATGTAGTCCCAGAATCTTGCTCGTGTGAATGGCTCTGTGATGTTACAGAACCAAAGTTGGAAGTATTTGCCTCCCGGCTAGATCTTCTTGAAGATGAGAAATCAGACATACTGTGTGTAGGCGATCCTGAACTCTTAGAATTTCTGAATGAAGTACGCCATGGAATTTCGTAATGTTGCAGCCTATCTGTTACCTTCTGGAAAGGATCCACAGACTTGCAACTCTGTGTGCTCTTCTCAGCGCTGCTAGTTGATAATGCGTCAAGGCCCATCAAACGAGCAACTACGTTAGGAGCCTGGGCTTTAACTTCTGCCTCTCTTCTACTAGCATGTGAAATCTCTTCAGCTATCAAAGCTTTCACTGGAACTTCAGATGATTTTTCAGATACCGATGCACTCCTCCGAAACTGCAAATCGATATGAAAATGAAAGGAAAACAACTCCAATATTGAATCAAGCACACAAAAACAAAATCAACTTTCTTGAAAAAAGGCTTCCATGTAAAAGCACAGGAATAACAGGCCCACTTGCCTCCATCGGTCTTTTCACCTTCAAGTTGTAGTTGTCCTGATCTACGTTAGCGAAGCGCCCTGGAGTAACAGAGCCTGCATTGAAAGTTTGAAAGGGTACAATCACAATTACAAGCCATACGTGCACGTTGCAAGGTCTTCAAAAGCACCTCAAATCAATCGTCTGCCACACAAAAGCTTTTCCGCTGTGGAATAAGATAATTTTACACCCCATGTAAGGCCATGTACGTTCATTTTCTCATCCATGGCCGCTTGCTTTTCATAGACAGCTTAATAAAAACGATGCAATGCCATAAAAGATTACAGTAATTGAAAATAGAAGCATGTTCCTGGCAAAGGCAGCGGAAATTGTCACACATATGCATGCTTGGAACTTTGAGTTGGGGCATTAAGAACATGAGAGAGCAAGACACAGATATCAAAACACGAATTTCTCCAAACTGTACGGGGATGGTTTTTCCAAATTAAATCATGAAGCTGTGAATGAGTTGAGCATTCGTAAGAGCTGCTGAATTTCATGAATGACTAATTTACGTGTAATATATCGTGCCCTTCGTGTTTGGGCGTCCTGCATTGGAGAAAAGGGAACGAAGCTGCGGTACTGCTTCGCATAGTTCCTCAAGATATGGTAAGGATGGCCTGAAAAGCTCGTTAATCCAGTATTGAGCATGTAACTGCAGAATAAACTCTAATTTGCATACAGATGTACTGAGCAGTAAATGGGGAGCTGACACCAAATTATGCATGAAATTCGAGTGAAGATAAAATTCTACGATGTATTGCTTAGCCTAAGTGCTTGCCTGCGCTATATTTCTTTTCAGTGAGCATTTTCCGTCCCGTGAACGCTTGATTGAAGTCGAAAAAATGCGCAAGGGCGCTCATGCAGCCTGGCCGGTTCTTCTTCCCTGAAAAGCTTGACGGGCTGTCTGCCATCGCAGGAAAGCCGGCACGGAAAGAATAATATGAGGAGTATCAACTGGTGCAGGTGTATCGAATCGGAGAAGATTAGTCAATTTTTTGAAAATGATGCTATCCTGTTAAGATCAGCTGGGTGCAGAAGAGAATTCGATTCTTTCTTTACTTCCCTCTTTCACTCCACTGCAGAGAAAATAAGCAGGTCCTTCTTCTCACTAAACCTCTTCAAAGCCTCCGCTCTATTCCCAAGGACTCATCCACATTATGACCAAGCTATGGAATGTAGTACACAGGCGAGAAGGAAGCTTTGCAGTTGGGATGAATGAATGGTTTATCTTAATGGAAGAAGAGAAATACATAAAGAAACAGAAATGGAGTGGAGGGAAAGGAGACGAAAAGCTGAAAAATTCGGAAATGACCCCCTGTTGATAAACGCTGACGTATCCGCGAGGCTGCCACTGCGCAGGCATACGACAGAAAAATGAGCCCCTACATTAGCTTGTCCTTTGACTGTATATTCCTATAAAAGAACGCTGAGAAATGGGAGCCTGGGAGAGAGTTCTCTCAAGTTTCAATGAAAGTTGATATCATTTCTTAAGCCGCCCATTCCCTCCGAAACCCAGAACCATAGGACAGACTCGCTGGTGCGAGTCGCCTCTGGTTTATCGTCGGCTTGGAGGGCGGGCGGGGGGGGGGGGTTGAGAGAGAGAGAATAAAAAAGAGAGCTGAGAGTACATATCTGTGTTGGGCTGTCGAGACGGTGGTAAAATCGAAATCGGGCCACGAGAAAGGGAGAAGAACATCTCCCTTTCGTGTATATCGCTCTCTTCCGCTGTATCGGAGAAGACGCCAGCCAATGGGAGACGAAAAGGTCTTGAGAACTGCAGCAACCGGATGCGTGTTGCTGATGACAGAAGTGCATATCCTCCCAGAGCGGGCCACCCCTCCGACCCTCTACGACAAACACCCTCCCTGCTACAAAAATTCCTTCTCATCCCATCAATCATGATGCACTTTGTCATTCTCCATACCTGTGAATTCTTTTATTTTTATTTGAACTGAGATCTACAGGATGTCGATCCTGTGAATCTGTGTAACATCAAATGTTGACATATCAAAGCAAATACAGCCCGAAAGAATATAAACATGAAAAGTGAGAAGCCAAACAAAGCCATGAAGTAGCTAGAGCATCATATCACAGCTGTTACCCATAAAGCTCCATCGCCTGCTTGAATCTCTCAGAATTTGACGCTTTGAAATCGCACTACGTACTCAAAAAACAGATCACAACATATATAACTGACATAAGAAAGCAGTTTGCCTTGTTATTGGCTAACTGAATGATTGCTTGTTATGAGCTGATAAGCCATGTTCTGAGAAAATGAAGAATTGCTTTCTGTGTGTTAATTAGCGCTGTACTCCCCTTCTCGGATCCCTCGCCAATGAACAATTACACATTTCAGAACATGCTCAAGAAAGAGAAGGCACATCACAACATATCTAATTGATGTTCAGTTTTAAAGTATGAAACTGGGATCACAAGAAGGCAATTAGCCATGCTCCGGGCGACTTAAATAATTGCTTGTTCTGGACGAACTAGCCCTGTTCTGAGGTGATTACGCCATTGCTTGTTCTGATCTAATTACCCCTTTTTTGCCCTCCTTTGAGTCTCTGCACAAGAGACAATGCATAATTTTAGTACATATTCGAGTTTCTGGGAGGAAGTCCTGAGTTCAAGTCTTGGCTGGACATAAGATGGGTGCCTCTACCTTACGAGGTTGGGTGTGTGAGTGTGTTTCCAATTCATTGTACTCTCAAAAAGAAAAGCGAACCACAAACATGTGTAACTTCTACTAAGTGAAGAATTTGAAGCATTGGGTTGGGTTCACCAGAAGGCAATTATCCAAACTATATGGTTGGAGAAATAAAACTATACGGCTGGATTCAGAAGAAGGCAAACGAGCTACTGAATGCAGAATCATAAGACCAAGGCTCGTTCAGTAGAACGCAATTAACTTTGTGCTTGTATCTTGGTCTCTTATCCAAGCGGTCTTTCTGTTTCATTGGATCATTTTGTTGAAGAGAGCTGAACAAACAGCTGGTCCACCTTTTTTTCAACAGTAAGCTGTTTATTGGGTCATTTTGCTGTAGAGGAGTGTTGGGCATTGTGTGTAGCAAGTTGTTTTATAGGGTTATTTTGCTGTAGAGGCATATTGGGTGTTATGTGTGGCAAAGAGTCCTTCCATCTGTTGGACTTTAATCAAGGTTTCTAGGTGTTTGATTGGTAATTGATGAATGCAAGCTAAGTAAGTATGCCTTGTAATGCATTGTCTTCCTATGACAAGACGAATCCCCACATCTAATTCCTCTAACATTAGGAAATTCTGCAAAGGAAATGAAGATGAAAAGCTCACAGCCCAATGCCGTATACTCAAGTGAAGCTCAAAATGTACTGCTTGCTTGAAATTGTGGTAACAATGAAGAGATAAGAATGAGCACATCACGGTAAAAGTAAGAGCATCTTCTTTTCTAGGCATTCAGAGATGTAACATGCTTCTCCTTTCGTAAGAGTCTCTCACACATCTCTCCTCAAGAGTAGCGAACATGAATGCCTGAAACGTATCATGCATTTTTTGTCATCCAAGTTCACTTTCCTAATTTGTTTGCGTCAACTTCTGTGTTTGTATACTCTTTTAGACATAGCTGGCCTTCTCGCCTCCAGTGAGCAGCTAATAATACAAACAGATGTCATTATCTCTCCTGAAGTACACCACATGACATCTCCCTATGAATTTGTTAGGATAATAGGTCGTTTATTGTGTTGTATGTAAAAATACTTCCAATTGTCATGCTTAGAGATCTGCATGCATGTATACACTCTAGTGGAGGATTACCATTAGTATGTATACACTCTAGTGGAGGATTACCATTAGTATATTGCAAAGTCATGAACGTGAATTTATTTCTTGAAAATTTTGATTATACGCTAATTTATATTCAAGTTTTCTCTACTTGGTTCTCTCTCTCTCTCCACTACAAGAGAATGTGGGCCATAATGATGTCCCATTAAAAAAAAACGCAAGTGTCGCATAAACAATGCTCATAATAAAAAAGGGTCATTGCATAATCGATGTAGAGCATCCTTTATACAATGTTATTCATTTATGTAACAAAAAATATCGTAGGCTAACAATAGTTTTTGCGACGCTGGCAAACTACCTACGATGCACATCACACACACATGCACATACATAAGTACACATCACAGACACATGCACATACATGCATACATATCACATATACGCATGCATACATACACACATGCATATATACACATGCATACATACACATGCATACATTCATGCATACACACACATGCATACTTCATACACACATTCATGGCATGCATGAGAATGCACATATACCCATTGAGAAGTTAGATTACATGATACACATGCTTACTCAACTTCAAGAGGAAGGATCCTCTGTTGAACCATTTGCTGGAGGATGCGAGCCTTTCACACATAGCTTAGGGGAGTGTGATATTTCTTGAGATGGAAGCATAGCATATGTCACACACGATTTAAAGTTCAAAAAGAGAATGAGAGCTCTATGTGATTCATACCTTAAATTTGTTCATTTAAGACATTTGTAAATACACTTTTTATCTTTTACTTATATGATCACTTTTTTATGTGAACTCGATGAAAGAGACAAAAACATGTACTTAGTTCATTGGAGTCCGATTTTGGCACTTGTTGGTCTCACAAATGGTGCCCTCATGAGATGCAAATATTTAAGTCACATCATCGTGAAAATGCACGATAAGCATACACTTTTATTTGTTATGTGTGTGTGTTTACTATGTATATGTATATATATACAATGTGTGAAATATTTAAAATTTGAAAATAAGATTAAATGTGATCAGTTCTATCTGTATATATATATCTATATATATATATATATATATATATATATATATATATATATATATATATATATATATATATATATATATATATATGTATATATATATATGTGTGTATATATATATATATATATATATATATATATATATATATATATATATATATATATATATATATATATATATATATATATATATATATATATATATATATATATGTATATATGTATATATATATATATATATATATATATATATATGTATATATATATATATATACATATATATATATATATATATATATATATATATATATATATATATATATATATGCAAAGTGTAACGAACTAAACTATTAGGACCACACCTACTAGAGAGATGAATCTCATCTCAACCTTATGCCTCTATATATAGCTATTGGAATTATGAAGGACCACAAATCTATTGGAGTTCGAGGTTTGCAGAAGCACACGAAGAGCACGAGGAAGAAGAAGAAGCTTGGAGAACAACACACAATATTGAATGTATTACCACTATAATGTACAAAGATGAGTAACCTGGTAAGGCTATAGGCATATATACAATATGGGTGGAAAAAACTCCTAAAGAGGGAAAAAAGTCCCCGTGGTCCTAGAGTGTTCACACACATCACTACCTGAATGTATCAACATTAAATCCCTAGGCAAAGCCTTTCTGAAAAGGTCTGCAATGTTCTTCTTGTGTGGGCACATATGCCAGACTGATCTCATTTATCCCTAGGAGTGATGCAATGACGAGGAGGTGGCACTCATGTATAAGGAAGTGCCAAGCTACGTGGAATTAATCCACAAAAGGAAGTAAGCCCAAAGCTTTGCGGAAAGCCTCAAACTTCTCCCTAGGCAGAGCCTTTCTGAAAAGGTCTGCAATGTTCTTCCTGTGTGGGCACATATGTCAGACTGATCTCTCTAGTTGAGGACCTCTCCCTGACATAATGAGAGTGCACCTCAATGTGCTTAGTGCAAGCATGGAACATAGGGTTCTTTGCAACTGCCAATGTGCTCTGACTGTTAGTGAAGATGGTGGTGGCAGAAGAGTGACCGACACCCAAATCAGCCATAAGGCATCTAAGCCACACACACTCAACAGTCACCATGAAAGTTACCGTATACTCAACCTCACAACTCGAAGTGGCCATAGTAGGTTGCTTCTTGCTCAACCAAGATATGCATGAGGTGCCAAGCATGAAGCAAAAACCATTGATTGACACATGAGTGTCATAGCAACCAACCTAGTTAGAATTAGAAAAATCATATAAATCTGGCGGTAATGATCACCCCTTGGGATAAAAAAATCCAAGTAGTCGGGTACCACTCAAGTAGCAAAAAATGTGCTTAACTGTTTGTCAATGCTTGATACCTGGGCAATGCATAAACTTTCTCACCTATGAGATAACAAACAAAATATATGGCCGAGTAATGCATAAGTAAATCAAGCATCCAACAGCCTGCTGATAGAGAACAACATCAAATGCATCTCCAACATCATGAAGACTCAATCATAAACCTGTTTCCATAGGAGTGGCAATAGGTTTAGAGTCTTCAAGGCCAAAATGTTGCAATAATGTGTCAATATATTTGGTTTGACACAAAGCAATTCCACCATCAACTTGCATAAACTGAATGCCTAAATAATGATGAAAAATGTCCCAAATGTGACATCTCAAATGAGGCATGCAAATCAGCCTTAAAATCAGCAATATGCTTCTCATGAGGACCAGTGAGTAGCATGTCCTCAACATACACAACAATGATCAAAAGCACATCATTTACATGCTTAACATATAAGGTGCTTTCAGTTGGACTGTTCTCAAAACCATGTGCAACTAGATAGGCATGTACCTTTTCATACCAAGTAGATGGTGCTTGCTTTAAACCATATAATGCCTTTTTTAACCTACATGCCTGGTTTTCATGCTCTTTCTGTACAAAACCATGAGGCTGAAAAACATACACTTCTTTATGCAAAATCACCATTCAGAAATGCAGTTTTAATGTCCAATTGATGTACATTCCAACCATGATGAGCTACAAGTGCACCGATGCTATGAACAATAGTCATTCGGTAAGTAGGAGCAAAGTCTCATCAAAATCAATTCCTCTTTCCTAAGCATAACCCTTTGCAACAAGCCTAGCCTTATGCTTGTGGCATAGTTTTTGCCTAGATAGTATTAGCTCCCTCATCAACAAGTGCATCATGTAAGTCTTCATCAGAAATGGAATGATTTGCATCATCACATGAAACCTATAAAGCCTGAGAAGTTGCCTCATTAGGACCAACACTAGACTATCCACCTGTAAAAAGAGGCAGCAAAGTGTCATACATGTCTTTTGAGCTAACAAATGTCTCCTTAGTACATGAAATTAATGGTTGAATAGCATCTTCCACAAAACCAACATCACGGATAACCAAAATGTTTTTAGTCTATGGATGATACAAATGATAGCCTTTGCTTTCAAAAGTATACCCAAAAAAGTACATTTTAATGCTTTATCATCTAATTTCTTGGTTGTTCTTCAAGAACTAATGCATATGCCAGACAATTAAAAACACATAGGTGAGCAACATATGGCTTACGACCATGCCAAGCCTCATATGGAATTATAGAATGCAGTGCTTTAGTGGGAGGACACCTATTACATACATATGTCGCACACATAATAGCCTCCAGCCAAAAACTATGTGGTAAAGCTTGACTCTTGATCATACATCTCACCATCTCCATGAGTGACTTGTTCTTCCATCCAGCAACTCCATTCTATTGAGGTGTATACGGCACTGTACACTGATGTTTTATCCCACATTGAGTCAAAAATGCATTAAAGTCAGAAGACATATATCCCCCCCCCCCTTGATCAGAACGGATGGTGCCCATTTTATATGCTGACAAATTTTCAGCCAGAAATAAAAACTATTTGAAGCATGTAAACACTTCAGAATTTGCTTTCGATGGATATACCCATGCATTCCTGGAAAAAACATCAATGAAATTCACGAAGTAAAGATAGTTTCCAAAAGAGGGTGTCTGCATAGGACCACAGACATCATTGTGAATAAGCTGGAATTTCTAAGTAGCTCGAACTAAACCATCTTTGGGGAATGAGGAATGCTACATTTTGCCCGAAATAGAGCCTTCACATACATGTTTACCAAGTGCCTCAACTTTGGGCAAAGAGCACACCATTTTAGATTTCTACAGGTGTAGCAAACTAGCGAAATTCAGATGACCAAAGCATGCATGCCAAAGCTTTGCATCTGACATAGCCTTCGAATCTTGAACTGCACATGCTAAATCATTCACACATTTTGCATAATCTATGAGCTTATCTAGCCCACAACATAAGATGCCAGCAGCAATAATGATGTCCCCATTCGACAGATCATGAACTTCACATCTATCATCAACAAATTTCATGACCAAGCCAATCTTGACTAATGTTGAAACTGATAATAGATTTTTCTTTATCCCTGACATAAATAAAGCATCTACCAATATAAAAGAACTACCATTAACAGTAGTAGTCAGAATGATCTAACCAACTCCCATAACAGGATGAGAGGAGTTGTTGGTGCATGTGACAATATTCCCTATAGGGGCAAGCTCAAGTCAAGTGAAGAAACTAAGTTGCAACTAATATGTTTGGTTGCCTCGCTATCAAAGTACCAAACATCTGAGTCTACTACAGACATACATTGTTCATGTGAAGATGGGTCAAAATTGCAAATAGTAGTAAACACCCATTCTTCATTATGCACAAATTTAGCAGACCCAGCTTTTGGTGTAGAGGCCTCTACAACAACCATTCCAGCCCCTTTCTTCCTTGCCTCTTTGGCAGCCAGTTTTGGACAGCTCTTGATGACATGATCATTTCCTTTACAGTATTTGCAAAACAATTTCTACTTTTATGTTTTCTTCCCCTCTCTATATTCTCTTTGATTGTGTAGAATTAGTAGATTTTTGCTTCCTAGAAGAAGAACTCCATTCACCTTTGCCCTTTTGACTAGCCAAGAAAGCTTGATCTACAACACACATTATGGACCTATTCTGCCTAGACTAATCTTCCTGCAATAGAACAAAGACTAACTCCTCAAAGGTAAAGGCATTTGTATTGTGTTTCATAATCAAACGAAGAGTAGAAGCAAAACTCTGATATGAATCGAGAAGACCATTCATAACAGTCAGCACAAGTGAACTCTCAAGTAAGAGTTCATCAGCAGAAATCAATTGTTCCTTCAAATCTTTGATCTTTGTCAGAAAACTATCCATGGAATCTCCTTCATTCATGTGCTCACTCTCCAATTGTTTTCAAAGGTAAGCAACACGAGTCTCATTCCTTGCCTGGTATAAAGTGGTAAGTGTATCCCAAGCATCCTTAGCTGTTCTACAAGAGTGAATGTGAGGAATAATGGCACGTCTGATAGACAAGGCTATCAATGCATATGCGTGGGCATCTCTACCATCCCAATAAATTTTCTCTGTAGTAGGTGCAGTAGGAACCACAAACAAACATGAACATGAAGAATATCACCATCTTCAATGCCATCTGCATCACCTTTAGCAACTGTGTTTGCAGGTGAAATAAAATGTTTTTCAATATCGTGCACAATATTCCATTGTCCATTTGCAACCAATACATGATGCATCATATAAGCCCACAATGGGTAATCAGTACTGTCCAACTTATCCTCGACATCCAACATACGGAATACATCACTGCTTTTAGCCATGGCCACTGACTAAAATACCCTGATGCAAAAAATGATTGTATATGAAAAAGTTGAACAAAACTACTCGGATGAATTCCACTAAACCTGTAGTAGACTTTGAGGCACTTATACTGGTGAACCGAAACCTGTATATATCTTTGGCACAAAAAGATGAAATTGCCTGCACAAGCATTGTGATAGTGTGTTCAGAGGCCAAAACGAGCTCACATTGCAATTTCGGCACTAGAAAAGTGAAGATGGTTTAATCTCCTAATCACCCTAAGTATACCCACCAAATTTCGTGTGATCCTGAGACTATGACTAGAGGGGTGTTGACAATGCCCTAGGTGAAGCGGTGACCTTCACTGATGCCAATTATCAGAGTTGGAGGTTTGCGAAAGCACACGAATAGTACGAGGAAGAAGAAGAAGCTTGGAGAACAACACATAATACTGAATGTATTACAAGTAGAATGTACAAAGATGAGTAATCCATTAGGGCTATATGGGTATATACAAGCCAAGAGAAAAAAACCACCTAAAGAGGGAAAAAAGTGCCCCGGTGTTCCTAGAGTGTTCACACTCATCACTACCTAAATATATCAACAAAATCTAACTAGAATACATAGGTGCATGTGCAATCTCCACCACTCTTTTGTACCTTCCACATGCATACACCCATGTATATCAAACACACATACATACATACACAGCACACACAAACACACGTGCATATATCAGACACACATACACATACATACACATGACACACAAACACACATGCATAGACACACATGCATACATACACATGATGCATTATCACACACATGCACATACATACATACACATCGCATGCACACACACATATGCATACATATACGCATGCATACACACATGCATTCATGAATGCATACATACACATGCATATATCACACGCACATCCATATACATACATATACACATGCACACATACACATGCATTCACACATTCATCCCCAATTCGGAGAGATTTTCGTACTAAAAAATAAAGCTATATACAAAACTATTGACATATCCCCAAGCCTCATGGTCTAGTATGTTGGAGTTAGACATCTGCGGAAGCACGCAAACAACACAAGAAAGAAGAAGAAGCTTGGAGCACAACACACAATATTGAATGTATTACTAGAGAATGTACAAAGATAAGTAGCCCATTAAGGCAATAGGCGTATATACAAGCCAGGAGAAAAAACCTCCTAATAAGGGAAAAAAGTGCCCCAGCGGTCCTAGTGTGTTCACACACATCACTACCTAAATATATCAACAAATCCCCCTGGGAGTGATGCAGTGAACAAGGAGCTGACACTCATGTATAAGGAAGTTCCAAGCTATGTGGAAATCACTCCACAAAAGGAAGTAAGCCTAAAGCTTTGCAGAAAGCTTCAAACTTCTGCCTAGGCAGAGCCTTCGTGAAAAGGTCTACAATGTTCTCCCGCATGGGCACATATGCCAAGCTGATCTCCCCAGCAAAGAACCTCTCCCTGACATAGTGATAATGCACGTCAATGTGCTTAGTGCGAGCATGGAACATAGGGTTCCTCACAACTTCCAATGCGCTCTGACTGTCACTGAAGATGGTGGTGGCAGAAGTCTAATCAACACCCAAATCAGCCATAAGGCATCTAAGCCACACACACTCAACAATCACTGTGAAAGCTTCCCTATACTCAGCCTCACAACTAGAAGTGGCCACAGTAAGCTGCTTCTTGCTCAACCAAGATATACATGAGCTACCAAGCATGAAGCAAAAGCCACTAGTGGACACACGAGTGTCATAGCAACCAGCCCAATCAAAGTCAGAAAAAAGCATGCAAATATGGTGGTAGTGATCCCCCCTTGGGATGAAACAACCCAAGTAGCTGAGTACCACTCAAATAGCGAAAGATGCACTTAACAGCCTGCCAATGCTTGATTCCTGGGCAATGCATAAACCTGCTCATCTGTGAGACATCAAACTGAATATTTGGCCGAGTAATGCATAATTAAATCAAGCATCCAACAGCCTGCTGATAGAGAACAGCATCAAATGCATCTCCAACATCATGAAGACTCAATTGTAAACCTGTCTCCATAGGAGTGGCAATAGGCTTACAGTCTTCAAGGCCAAAACACTGCAATAATGTGTCAATATATTTCGTTTGACACAAAGCCATTCCACCATCAACTTGCATAAACTGAATGCCCAAATAGTGATGCAAATGCCCCAAATCAGACATCTCAAATGAGGCATGCAAATCAGTCTTAAAATTAGCAATATGCTTCTCAATAGGACCAGTGAGTAGCATGTCGTAAATATAGACAACAATGATCAAAAGCACATCATTAGCACGCTTAACATATAAGGTGCTTTCAGTTGGACTGTTCTCAAAACCATGTGCAATCAGATAGGCATGTATCTTCTCACACCAAGCATGTGGTGCTTGCTTTAAACCATATAATGCCTTCTTTAACCTGCACACCTGGTTTTCATGCCCTTTTTGACAAAGCCACAGGGCTGAAAAACATACACTTCTTCATGCAAGTCACCATTTAGAAATGTTGTTTTAATGTCCAACTGATGTACATTCCAACCATGATGAGTTGCAAGTGCACAGATGCTCCGAACAGTAGTCATACGGCATGTAGGTGCAAATGTCTCATCAAAATCAAGGCTTCTCTCCTGTGCATAACCCTTTGCAACAAGCCTAGCCTTATACCTGTCAACTGTACCGTCCGATTTACGCTTCAGCTTGTATACCCACTTAGTGCCAATGGCCTTCTTGCCTAGAGACAAGTCACATAAAGACCAAGTACCATTCTTCATTTTAACATCATATTCAGATTGCATAGCAGCCATCTAATTTTCTGAATTTTGTGCTTCATCAAATGAAACAGGCTCATTCTCAACACAGAGACTAGATGTAGCCATAGCATAGAAATCTGATGCTAAAGAGGCACAATGAGAGCCTGAATGAGTACGATATGACAGAGGTGCATCTAATTTGTTGTCACGCAAAGTCTGCACTAGCCATTTTGGCATAGTTTTTGCCTCCTCAATATCAGCTCTCTCATCAACTAGTGCATCATGTAAATCTGCATCAGAAATGGAATGATCTGCATCATCACATGAAACCTGTAAAGGTTGAAAAGTTGCCATATTGGGACTAGCACTAGATTGTCCACCTGTAAAAAGAGGCAGCAAAGTAACATACATGTCTTTGGAGCTAACAGATGTCTCCTTAGTACATGAAACCAATGGCTGAATAGCATCTTCCACAAAAACAACATCACGGCTAACCAGAATGCGTTTAGTCTATGGACGATACAGGCGATAGCCTTTACTTTCAGAACTGTACCCAACAAAAATACATTTTATTGCTTTATCATCCAATTTTCTGCGATGTTGTTCAGGCACTAATGCATATGCCAAAAAAGAAAAAACACGTAGATGAGCAACAGATGGCTTGCGATCATGCCAAGCCTCATATGGAGTGATAGACTGCAACACTTTAGTGGGCACCTGTTCAGTATATATGTTGCACACATGACAGCCTCAAGCCGGAAACTATGTGGTAAAGCCTGACTCTTGACCATACACCTCGCCATCTCCATGAGTGACCTGTTCTTTTGTTCAGCAACTCCATTCTGTTGAGGTGTATATGGCATTGTACACTGGTGTTTTATCCCACGTTAAGCCAGAAATGCATTAAAATTAGAAGACATATATTCCCCCCCTCGATCAAAACGGAGGGTGCCCATTTTACATGCTGACAAATTTTCAGCCAAAACCAAAAACTGGTTGAAGCACATGAACACTTCAGACTTTGACTTCAATGGATATACCCATGCATGCCTGTAAAAATCATCAATGAAAGTCACGAAGTAAAGATAATTCCCAAAAGAAGGTGTCTGCATAAGACCATAGACATCACTATGTACAAGCTGCAATTTGTGAGTAGCCCGAACTGAACGATCTTTTGGAAAGGATGAACGCTCCATTTTGCCCAAAATACAACCTTCACAAACATGTTTTCCAGGTGCCTCAAGTTTGGGCAAAGAGCACACCGTTTCAGATTTCTGCAGGCATAGCGAACTAGCAAAATTCAGATGACCAAAGTGTGCATGCCAGAGCTTTGCATCTGACATAGCCTAAGAATCATTTACTGCACATGCCAAATCATTGAGAGATCTTTCATAGTCTATGAGCTTATATAGCCCATGACATAAAATGTTATAAGCAATAATCATGTCGCCATTTGACAGATCATGAATTGTACACCTATTATCAACAAATTTCACAACCAAGCCAATCTTGGCTAATGCAGAAACTGATAATAGATTCTTCTTGATCCCTGTCACAAATAAAGCATCTCACAAAGCGAAAGAACTACCATCTGTAGTAGTCAAAATGATCTTACCAACTCCCATAACAGGATAAGAGGAGTTGTTGGTGCATGTAACAGTATTTAGGGTAGGCTCGAGTGAAGAGAAGAAATTGCGCTATGAGGTAATATGTTTGGTCGCCCCACTGTCAAAATACCAAACATTTGAGTCTACTACAGACATGCACTGCTCATGAGAAGATGGGTCAAAACTGCAGATAGTAGTAAATGCCCATTCTTCTTCCTGCACAAGATTAGCAAACTTTGTTTTTGGTGTAGAGGCCTCTGCAACAACCATTCCAGCCTCTTTCTTCTTTGCCTCTTTAGCAGCCAGTTTTGGACAGTTCTTTATGATATGATCATTCCCTTTACAGTACTTACAAAACAATTCCTGCTTTTCTGATTTCTTCTCATCTTTATCTTCCTTTTTTGAATGTGCAGAATTAGCAGATTTCTGCTTACTAGTTGAAGAGCTCCATTTTCCTTTGCCCTTCTGACTAGCCAGGAAAGCTTGATCTACAACTCGCATAATGGACCTGTTCTACCTAGAATGATCTTCCTGCAACATAACAGAGACTAACTCCTCAAATGATAAGGCATTTGGATTGCCTTTCATCATCAACCGAAGAGTAGAAGCAAAACTCTGATATGAATCAGGAAGACCATTCAGAACGGTTTGCACCAGTGAGCTATCTGGTATAACCTCATCAGCAGAAATCAACTGTTCCTTCGAGTCTTTGATCTTCATTAGGAAACTATCCATAGAATCACTTTCATTCATGTGCTCACTCTCCAACTGTTTTCGGAGGTAAGCAACACGAGCCTCATTCCTAGCTTGGTACAATGTGGTAAGTGTATTGCAAGCATCCTTAGCTGTTCTACAAGAGCAAATGTGAGGAATAATGACACGTTTGACAGACAAAGCTATCAATGCATGTGCCTGGGCATCTTTACCATCCTAGCAAATCTGCTCTACAATAGGTGCAGTAGAAATCGTAGCACGAATAGGAATATGCAGAATACCATCATCTTCAACACCTTCTGCATCAGCTTCAGTACCTGCAATTGTAACAGTTGCAGGTGTGATAGGACGTTTTTTGACACCCTGCACAATGTTCCACAGTCCTTTTGCAACCAACATATGTTGCATTATATAAGCCCATAACGGGTAGTTGGTACCATCCAGCTTATCCTCAACAGCCAACATACGGAATACATCATTGCTTTCAGCCATGGTCGGTGACTAAAATACCTTGATGCAAAAAATTGATTGTATCTCAAAAAGTTAAACAAAACTGCCCAGACAAATTCTGTTAGACTTGTAGTAGACTTCGAGACGCTTATACTGGTGAACAGAAACTGGTATATACCTTTGGCACAAAAAGATGAAGTAGCCTGCACAAGTGCTACGATAGTGCATTTGGAGGTCAAATCGCGCTCAGATAAAAGATCGCGATTTCGGCACCATAGATCGAAGGTTCTTTGATCTCAAAAACAAGCTGAGTATGCTCACCAAAATTCGTGCGATTTTGAGACTGCAAACGGAGGAGTGTCGATGGCGCCCTAGATGAAGCGACGACCTGCTCTGATACCAATTGTTGGAGTTAGAAGTCTACGGAAGCATGCGAACAACACAAGGAAGAAGAAGAATCTTGGAGCACAACACACAATACTGAATGTATTACTAGAGAATGTACAAAGATAAGTAGCCCATTAGGGCAATAGGCATATATACAAGCCGGGGGAAAAAACCTCCTAAAGAAGGAAAAAAGTGCCCAGGCAGTCCTAGTGTGTTCACACACATCACTACCTAAATATACCAACATAGTACTACATGAAAAAGGCCATATTTCTCATTTCTAAGCTTGTTAAGCCATCTATAGAATGAGCCATAAACTTCTCCTTCAAAGGTAAGTCTTTTGGCCTACAACATGTCACATATTTTTGGAGATCTTAGTTGAAAACCTCACTCTCTTGTTAGCTTCTTGCTTGAATATCAAATCATTGGGGAGGTATCATGTTTGACTCCTATTCATGCAAATTTAGTTATGAAAGATTGTAAAAGTCCGTCAATGTTCAAAATGTTTACATGTTATTGGAACAAAAATAGGGTTGTTCCTCTCAATGTACGTCAAGCCTGTTGGAGTTTGAGGTCTACAGAAGCACGTGAACAACACAAGAAAGAAGAATAAGCTTGGAGCACAACACAAAATATTGAATGTATTACCACTAGAATGTACAAAGATAAGTTACCGATTAGGGCAATAGGTGTATATACAAGCTAGGGGAAAAAACCTCCTAAAGAGGGAAAAAAGTGCCCTAGTGGTCCTAGTGTGATCACACACATCACTACCTAAATATATCAACAAATCCCCCTTGGGAGTGATGCAGTGAATAAGGAGCTCACACTCATGTATAAGGAAGTGCCAAGCTATGTGGAATCAATCCACAAAAGGAAGTAAGCCCAAAGCTTTGTGGAAAGCTTCAAACTTGGGCACATATGCCAAGCTGATCTCTCTAGTAGAGAAACTCTCCTTGACATAATGATAATGCACCTCAATGTGCTTAGTGCGAGCATGGAACACAGGGTTCCTCACAACTGCCAATGCGCTCTGACTGTTAGTGAAGATGTTGGTGGCAGAAGACTGACCAACACCCAAATCAGCCATGAGGTCTTTGAGCCACACACACTCAATAGTCACTGTGAAGGCTACCCTATGCTTGGCCTCACAACTGGAAGTGGCTACAGTAGGCTACTTCTTGTTCAACCAAGATATACATGAGCTACCAAGCATGAAGCAAAAGCCACTAGTGGACACACGAGTGTCATAGCAACCAGCCCAGTCAGAGTTAGAAAAAGCATGCAAATCTGGCGATAGTGATCCCCCCTTGGAATAAAACAATCCAAGTAGTCGAGTACCACCCAAGTAGCGAAAGATGCGCTTAACCACCTACCAATGCTTGACAGCTAGGCAATGCATAAACTTGCACATCTGTGAGATAAAAAATTGAATATCTGGCCAAGTAATGCATAAGTAAATCAAGCATCCAATGACTTGCTGATCGCGAATAGCATCAAATGCATCTCCAACATCATGAATGCTTGACACCCAAGTAGCGAAAGATGCACTTAACCACCTACCAATGCTTGACACCTAGCCAATGCATAAACCTACACATCTGTGAGACAACAAACTGAATATCTGGCCAAGTAATGCATAAGTAAATCAAGCATCCAACGACTTGCTGATCGCGAATAGCATCAAATGCATCTCCAACATCATGAAGACTCAATCATAAACCCGTCTCCATAGGAGTGGCAATAGGTTTAGAGCCTTCAAGGCCAAAATGTTGCAATAATATGTCAATATATTTGGTTTGAAGCAAAGCTATTCCACCATCAACTTGCATAAACTGAATGCCCAAATAATGATGAAAAATGCCCCAAATGTGACATCTCAAATGAGGCATGCAACTCAGCCTTAAAATCAGCAATATGCTTCTCATGAGGACCAGTGAGTAGCATGTCCTCAACATACACAACAATGATCAAAAGCACATCATTTGCATGCTTAACATATAAGGTGCTTTCAGTTGGACTGTTCTCAAAACCATGAGCAACCTGATAGGCATGTATCTTTTCACACAAAGCACATGGTGCTTGCTTTAAACCATATGATGCCTTTTTTAACCTGCACACCTGGTTTTCATGACTTTTTTTGCACAAAGCCATGGGGCTAAAAAACATACACTTCTTCACACAAATCACCATTTGGAAATGCAGTTTTAATGTCCAATTGATGTACATTCCAACCATGATGAGCTACAAGTGTACAGATGCTATGAACAATAATCATTCGGTAAGTAGGAGCAAAGGTCTCATAAAAATTAATTCCTCTTTCTTGAGCATAACCCTTTGCAACAAGCCTAGCCTGAGCTTATATAGCCCACGACATAAAATGCCAGAAAGCATTAATCACATCGCCATGTGATAGATCATAAACTATACATCTATCATCAACAAATTTCACAACCAAGACAATCTTGGTTAAAGTTGAAACTGATAACACATTGTTCTTGATCCCTGACACAAATAAAGCATCCGAAAATGTAAAAGGACTACCATCACTAGTAGTTAGAATGATCTTACCAACTCCCATGAGAGGATAAGACGATTTGTTGGTGCATGTGATAGTATTCCCTATAGGGGAAGGCTCGACTGAAGTGAAGAAACTGTGCTGCAAGGTAATATGTTTGGTTGCCCCACTATCAAAGTACCAAACAGCTGACTCTACTACAGACATACACTATTAAGGAGAAGATAGGTCAAACTGCAAACAGTAGTAAACACCCATTCTTCATTGTGCACTAGATTAGCAGAATCTGTTTTCGATGTAGAGGCCTTTACAACAACCATTCTAGCCTCTTTTTACTTTGCCTCATTAACATCTAGTTTTGGACAACTCTCTATGACATGATCATCTGCTTTACAGTATTTGCAAAATAATTTTTACTTTTACATTTTCTTCTCATCTCTGTCATCCTTCTTGGATTGTGCAAAATTAGCAGATTTTTTCTTACTAGCAGAAGAGCTCCATTTACCTTTGCCCTTCTAACTATTGGAACAAGTCCATGGCAAGTCAAAGCAAAGGCTTGAGTCTTCAAATGTCATAAAAGCCTTATGCTATAGTTGAAGCAAATACCAAAGATTTGAAGAGTTCACTTATGAACTCACCCTTGTAATTCTTGAATACTTACTTGATGTAAAAGTGAAGGAATCAAAAGTGGTTGAATCCACTTGATGAGAAGGGAAAGAAAATCCACAAACTTGTGATTGAGTTAGTTGGGAATCAATCACTAAGAATTTGGAAAAGTGGTTTAGCTGAGCAAGATTCGAATTCAAATCTTTAGGCTCCAATCATCACTATATATACACATGATTTAGTCGCGGGTTTTACACACTCATTAGTTGAGCTTCTTGCCATATCAGAATGTGATCTCAAGGCACAAACATGTACCAGTAAGTCCATTGTAATTTTCATTCAATATACATTTGAATTCATGATCATTTGTGACCATATCTTCATGTCTATATGAGTGTACTGTTCACTTTCATACATCTCAATTTTTTTAGTTAGATTGTAGAGATGGTTTCTCTAAGCATGATCCATCATTTTTCAATGATTTAACTTAGAAAAGTAAGCTCTTTAAGTCTGTTATATAATCCCAAAGTTTCATTGCATTTGGATTTCTCATCATGAGATATATTCATTAGAAGTCGCCTATATCTCTGCATATTTTAGTTCTATATTAGTACTTCATCAGAACAATGATCTTCTCAGAGCTTGTTCTCAGTGTAGTTGATCATTTGCCATGATTTAAAGCATGATAGAATCAGCATTCTGTCTATTACAATCTTACAAAGTTTCATTAACATTGTTTCTCGGGATCGTAAGATATTAGCATAACTTTGCTCACTAGTCTGATGACTGTTGTAGCCTGTGAATGGCGAGATGATGCTGTGATTTGTGAAACATATTTCTCTGTAGGTAGTTCATCATTTTTTATGAAATTACTCATGATTTTTATGTTGCTAAGTTAATTGGAGTTCCCCAAAAGGATTTAAGGCAATTGCTGTTGTGCTCAAAGAATTGTTCAAAACACTAAATAGGTGTATGAACTAAAATAACAAGTTTCTGATCTTGGATTATCTTCCAACCTATCTGTTTTGATTTATCTTTTTGAGAGTGATCTTCAAAGGTACATAGAGTGTCTAACACATCCCTTGGGAAGCTAAAAGGGCCCACTACATATCTTTAGAGTTCATTTGGCTGGTGTAGTGCATAGTTTAACTACCTCTTCTTCTCCTAGTTTTCCACAAGCTCCTCATTTCAACTTTTCAACAATACCCATAGCCTCATCCCTCTAACCTACCAAAAATCTTACCCTTCAAAATTGGATGGTGGATGCTCAATCGAAGATACCATGTATCACTTGTTGGAATTGTGGAAAATTTGGGCATACCAAAGCAAAGTGTAGATTGTGCCTCTTAATATGAAACCTATGGAAGCACAAATGCACAACATGGAGACAGTTCATGAAGAACCACATCTTGTTAGAGGAAGCATTGGAAAATGATTTAAGTACATTGGGTAATGAAATTTCTATTCATTCTTTACTTTGCACATATAGTACTTTTAATTATAGGATTTTTCATATCTTACATGATGATGGCAGTTCTCATGATTTTATCTCACATACTTTATTGCAAGAACTAAAGTAAAAAAATTTTCCTTCCCTATATAAAGCTAAGGCTATAGTTCAAGGAAGTTGATATAATGTAACAAGTGAAGTGCATAATGTTAAGATTTGCATAGGTTCATATGTAATTGCATGAATATTCTTAATTGCCCCTTTGCAATCCTATGGTTTTGTACTTGTTGGGGACTTTTACACCATCAATATAGACCCACATATTTTCTATCATATGCATACACTCAAATTTGAATTTAAAGGCCAACTTATTTCTTTGTTTGCAATTCATGAATTCCAACCATTTCCAATAATTAATCATAGTCAAGTAAAGTGTGCATTCAGAAAAGGTTACAATTCATGTGTTTTTTTTGTGAATGGCATGATTCATTATACTCATACACTTTTTGATGCCCATAAACCTTTTATGGCTGTTTATAAGGATTTTTCAATGTCTGATTATCATTTGAAACTACCACCCTCTCAAGGACCCTTTGACTATGGTATATATCTAATTCCTAGTAGTTTTCCTCCTCATAAAACACCTTATGGGCATGGGCCTTTTGACAAAAAAAGAAGTAGAAAACCAAGTTAAGGATTTACTTCAAAAAAGACTTATAATGCTTAGTCCTTCTCCATTTGTAGGACCTCTTCTTTTAGTTGAGAAAAAGAATAAATCTTATAGGATGTGCATCAACTATAGAGAACTTAACAATATAACAATTAAAAATCACTATCCTATTCCTTGGATAGATGACCTGCTAGAAAAACTTTGAGCAACCCATATCTTTAGCAAGATTGATCTTACATTTGGTTATCATCAGATATGTATGATGCATAATGATATATACAAGACTACTTTAGGAGTCAAACTAGCCATTATGAATTTATGATAATGCCTTTTGGACTTACAAATGCTCCTACTACATCTATATGTATGATGAATAATGTTTTCCTTGATTATCAAGCTTTTGTTCTTGATTTCTTTGATGATATACTTGTTTAGAATGAAATTGAGCATGAAAGCAATTTAGAAATAGTTTTTAGTTTGCTATGTAAGAATACACTTTATGAAAATCCAAAAATAGTTACTTTTTCCAAAGTGAACTAGAATATTTAGGACATATCATCCTTAGTCAAGGAATGCATGTAGACACAAAGAAAAATCAAAGTAATTGTAGAATTTGATGTACCTCAATCAGTTAATGATGTACATTCCTTTCATGGGTTGGCTGGTTTCTATAGAAAAGTTGTTTAAATTTTTTCTTGTTGGTGCAAATGAGTCCGAGCCTACATACTTGGACAATTAGCATTTATCTCATATAGTCACATATGACTATTCCCTTGTAAAAATCAATTTACTTTTATCTTTGTAAAAGTGAATATGTTAATTGCATTAACGCCACATGGAGTTAGGAGGAATCAAATCTCAAATTCTTGGTAGTTGATTGATGAGAAAGTAAGTCCTAAAGTTTAGGACTCGCTTTATGGTGAGAGCTATCTAAGTTAATTAGATACTTCCAAAAGGAATTCAGTCAATTGCTAGCAGGTTGAGAGTATTGTTCATTTTAGTGAACATGTGTAGAGACCAAAATAGCAAGTCTTAGCTCATAGTTGAACTTTCTACTCATTTGTTTTTATCCATTGATTAGAGGATCATGCTCCAAAGAACATAGGTGATTATTTGTGATTGTTGGGAAGCTCAAGGGATCTAGTATACTCTCCACTACGTGTTCTTGGCTAGTGTGAAGAAGGATTTTGCAGCACCACTTCATCTCTGGAATTTATCCACCATCTCCTCCAACATTTCTTATTCAGCACTGCCAATTACTTTATTATTGAATAAAAAAGTAAAATTTCCATAGGGATTAGCACAAAAACAATCTTTTGAAAAATGCAAACATGTACTTTCACATGCACCTATTTTGGAGTTACTCGATTTTGGAGTTACATATGCTAGTGGCTCCTCAAGTATAGATGCAATTTTAATGCAAAACAATCATCCCATTGCATTTGAGAGTAGGAAACTTAAACCTTATAAAACAAATTACATTACATTTGATAAAGAACTTTTAGATGGTATGCATGATTTAAAGATTTGGAAACATCACCTTATGGCATTTGAGATTTTAATTGAAATTGGCGAATAAGCTATTAAGCATTTATTACATCAACCATTGTTTTTTAATAGACATATTAACTGGGCTTCTTTTATTCAAAATTTTTAGCCTATGGTTCAATATCAATATGACAAAGCTAATATTGTAATCGATGCGCTTAGTCATTTTCCATCACCATAGTCACATTTGTTTTTTTCCATAATATTTTTGCCATCCATATTCATTCATTTCATGACATGATTCCTAATCCTGCTTCAAATTTTTACTTTCTTATGCATGGAATGATTTCCATACCTCTACATCATTTACTGATGATCTATATACTTTTCATAATGATTTTTTGTATTTTCAACATAAACTATGCATCACTCCAGCTTCTTTTGAGACGTGAAGGGATACAAAGCATTTGCTTGTAAAGATTTCTTCTTTTGGCCGAATACGGAAAACTATATTGACCATTATTTTTCCAATGCATTGTCTGTTAGAATGTTAAATGTCATCATGGTAAAGCATTTGGATTTTTAATGCCACTACCTATTCACAATGAGACATGGGAACATATTTCTAAGGTTTTATTACTCATCTTCTTATGATTTCATCTCATAGTGACATGATTTGGACAATTGTTAATACATTTAGTAAACATGCATATTTCATTCCATGTAAAAAGACCTCGTTTGCACCTCAAGCTACTAATTTGTTTATTAAAAGTATTTTCCCACATCATCGTTTGCCAAAAGTTATGTTGTTTGATCGTGATGTTTGTTTTTGTAAGAAGTTTTGGGTTTCATTTTTCCAAAAAAATAGGTTTCAATTTTGCATTTCATCTCGAAAGTAATGGGCAAATTGAAGCCGAAATAGCATTATTATTTATTTATAGCATTTTTATTCACTAGATAATACAACTAACATGGATGAAAAATTACCATCACTTCAATTTTCTTACAATAATAGAATACATACTAATATTACTTGAGCACTTTTTGAAATTGTTTATGGTAAAGCTTCCCATTCCCATGTCACTCACTTAAACTAATATTCATATGGCTGATTCTATTGCTCAAGTTTACATTTCTATACTTTAGAAAGTTCATGAGCACATAAAGAAAAGTTAAAAACTTTACATTTGTAATGTTAATGAGAAATGACTGGAAAAACAGGTAATGAAAATGATTTAGTATAGTTACATATCATTAAACAATGTCTAAAAAATGTGCTACAACATTCTAAAATTAAACTTGCACACTACATTTTCGACTTTTTCACATTATTCAAAAGATTAATAAAAATGATTTTAGATTAGACGTGCCATCTAATTGAAATGTACACAACCCTTTTCATATTAGTTTATTAAAATAATTTAAAGGCACTCTAACACTCACTCCTATTCTTGATGATCCTCCTTTGCTTGAAGAAGAATATGAAATCTTAATTCCTTAGAAAATGATTGATCATAACATAACCAGTACACATACAAGTACTCAATATCATAGATATTTGGTATAATATACAAATTATTATATTGTAGAATCTCAATGTATCCATAAGATTTCATTTAATCCCCATTATAATCACTTAGTTTTTTCATATAATTCAAAATCATAGTAATTGAATTCTCCAAATATACATTTACATGCATGTGTTTTTCGATGGAACATGCTTACTATTGTTTAGTGATGGGACATGTGACTGGCCCATCCATGTCTATTTTCTTTGTTATCAATTGAGGTCAATTGTTTTTTCAAGTGGGTTCCATGTTATCACTTATGGAATTTTAAATCAAAAGCTATTTTCCCTTAAAACTATAAGACAACGTGTTCATACTTCTTCATTGTCAGATAGAGAAAATGGGTGCACAAATCCATGACTAGCTAATTTAAATGAGTTCTAACACTTTACCTATAAGAGCTTTGGTTAAATTATGCTTTTGTAGGACCTCCACTTGTGTCGGCAATTTTCCTATTTTTATCTTTTCTCTTTTGCACTTGTTGGGTTGATAATCTAGTGTTAAACTCTGATCAAATTGTAAAAATAGAGCTTCAAATTCTTTTCAGAGATGCTAAAATTTTTAAAGTTACATGCATTAAAATCTTATGAGTCCTTTTTAAAGTCATTTTCGAACCCCTTTTGTACAAACTTGTTCAGAGTACCTTCATAACTCTAAGCTCTCGGGAAGTACTTTGTAACTCACCTTTTCCTTTGGAAACATGCATACGAGTTTTTCCCTCTTCCTCCCCTCAAAGATCATATTTTCTTCTCTCTCTCCACTTTTGAGAGTTATCTCTTACCCATTCTCTTGTATAGCCACCATTTTTTTCTTTTCAAGATTTGATCTCTTTGCCATTTCCTCTAGGCTTGCTTCTACATTAAGCTATAGTGTAGATGTGTTAAGCATATGTGTTCCTCAAGTAGCTTTGATGTGAACCTTTTCCCTAAACATGGGAACTTTTTACTCTAGTACTGGCTAGAGTTCTTTTAGCCATGTTATCACATACATGATACATTCATATGTGGTGGTACATTGTATTTAGGGATATTATTCAACTCTTAATTTAGTTCTATTCATCATCAATAGAGAGAGATATTCTAGCCATCTATCTTCCCCATTTGTCTTGCTACATTTGTGCTCCTTGTGTGTCTCTCTCACTTCTACACACGCCCAACAATGGTATCTGAACAAGTTCAAATGCTTCTCAAGTTTTGGTTTTGTGTGTCATGGTGTAGCACCATGCACTTTTTACAATGAAAATCAAGTTCAAAGCATCGAATAGTGATTTTCAACAGCCAAAAAGCATTTTCACAACTTGTAGTAGATCTTTTCATATTCTTATTCTATAGTGAAATTGCAAGCAACATAACTTGTTTGAAATGCTTCAAACTGAAGATAAGCTTGACGAGACCAAGTATCAAATGTGGTTTTACATGATGAAAAATGTTCTTGTTGCAAAACAACTATGGAACATAGTGGCACATGTAGATCGAAGACCCCCAAGTTCTCCTACTTCATATTCTACTTTATAGATGGAGCTTCTTCTTCAAGTGACTAATTACTCCTTGTCAACCTCCACATGAGAAACTTAGATGGGATAGCAAAGATGCTCATGCTCATGCATTTATTGTGCTTTTTGTGATCTGTCATATAGTTCCATAAATTTGTTCATGTTCTACATCAAGACATGCATGGGACGCTCTTGCTTCTTTGTATGTCGTGTGTAATAAACCACGTGTTTCTTACTTGAGAAAAAAACTTAGGATTTATGTATGGCTGAAAATGAGCCCATGGATGTGTATGTGACACATATAAAGAACATAAAAGAGCAATTGGCAAACAAAGATGAGATTATTTTGTATGCATCACTCATCTCTACATTGTTGGAAGGATTACCATAATATTTTGAAAGCTTTGCTACTACACTCCATTTGTTTGCAAAAGGGAATCCAAATATGTATGCATTTGATGAGGTTGTGCCTCTTCTTTTGCAACAAGAGAAATCTAGAGTGAATAGGAGTGGTTTGATTGAGGGAACACAAGCACTTGCTATCTCACAAAAAGGGAAAAGCAAGTATAGTTCAGCTTTGGGTTCATAAAAAACAAAGCCTCTTCCTCTTCCACTCATTCCTCTAATGATGATGATTTGCAAAAGAACAAGAGATGGAAATATTACGGGGAGGTTGGTCATACTATTGACGAGTGTAGAAACCTTGCTAAGCACAATGAAAAGAAGAAGGAATCTGACATGTATATTTCTAAAAATTATTCAAAGGCAAAGAATGATGAAGCTAAAATTGCTCAAGATTTTTGGGCATGTGTTGTTACATGTCATTATGATGCATCATTGCATTCTAAATGTATGGTTGTGACTAAGGCTGATTTGGATTGGTTCTTTGATAGTGGTGCTTCTATATAACTTCATTGCAAAAGGCTTTTTGCATCATTGAAAGATGCACCCAAAGGAGGACATGTGATGTGTGCATGCAATGCCTCTTATCCTATCATTGGAGTAGCAAAAATTGAGCTTATAGCTATAGATGGAGGTGTGATTCTCTTGAAAAATGCATTGTATATCAAGAAGAACTTAATTAGGGTTAGCACTTTAGGAGATCTGGGGAAGTTAGGGCTAGCTTGAATCATTATGGAAAACACAAAGAAAACAAAAATTCTTCGCATGGTTTTATCTAGGGTTCATATGCCCTAGACCACACTTAAGACCTCATTTGATTGTTGAGAGAGCCCCTAGATGATAGGTGTCGTGAGACTTCAAGAGGTGGTTGTGAGCTATATTAGGTTTCATTTGCCTTGAAAATTGAGACAATAGACCATTGAGGTATGTTGAACAAGATTCTAAAATTTATTTTTCCAAAACAACACCATATTGGGAGAAAGGAAATACCCGAGTATTGTGAGTGCTATTTTTGGGATTTTGAGCATCTTTTTATTCATACATGCACATACAAGGATTGAGAAGAGCACAAGAAGCACAAATATAAGAGAAAATTTTGAAATAGATATACTAAATTCCAAGTGTTACAACACGTGGTTGAGTCACATGTCACCAACTCTAGATTCTCAAGTATCATTGACATGTGTTTGGTGCTATTGACACTCATTGAGTATAGAAATATTCATGTGGCATCATAGATGCCTACCATGTATTGCTGACAGCTTGAGAGTATTTTTGAGATTTGGGTGTTGTTGACACTTGGGTGTCCTTGACACTCCCAAGGCATTGCAACACTTGGAGGATATCACAGTATTGTGGTGTCATGGGCCAGGTATCTTGGACACTTACTGAGTGTTGTGTATTGCCGACACACATATGATATCATTGACATCCAAGCTAATTTATGTCCTATGTTGTGGCTAGCTCACAAATCCCACACATCTCATATTTTAGGTTTGAATCTAGAGATTTGTGTCTTTTTCCCTCTAGCCACATGGCATATACTCTTCACTCTTTGTGCAAGGCTATAAGACATGGTTATCTCACAACAAGCATGAATGTGACAAGCACCTCTTTGTCTGCAAACATGAATGCTCTCCCATAGTCATATGGGGAGCTCTTCTATTTGGGTTACAACCCACATATGCACCTTGCACGTGCTTACCCTAGGAAAAGGATCTATAACAAGATATAGAGAGACAAAGGGAGAGCAATCCATGCATAGTGATTTCTTTTAGCCAGCAACAAAGAGAGAAAGAGAGTAGACTCTCTATTGTACCACTCAATAGAGTACCAACTAACCAAGCACACTTACTTATAACTTCTATTCTATAACCACAAAATCTAACTTCTAGAACTTTGCCGATGCACATCTATTATAGTTTCACTCATGATCCATCACTAAGATTCACCATTTAGAACTACTCCTTCCTAAATAAAAGGCGGAGAAGATAAAAAGCACCACAATATCCTTCTCTCTTGTGAATTGTTGACAAAGCATAATAGAACAGACTCTACACTCATTCTTTGAGTGCTACAAAAGGGAAAAAGACTCCTTGCCAAGAGTGACAGAGAAACAAAGGTGAAGGCTGACAGCAAAGGTTGAAACAAAGAGGGGTATTTTCATGATCAAGGGAGGGTTCCCATGCAAAAATGAGAATGTGTGCACACCCTACTACCCAACACTCTCCTCCCCCTAGACTTTGTCATCCTCGACAAAGCTAAGAGAAGAGGATCATACGTAGCTGAATTGGTCCATGTTTGAGTCTTCAAATCTTCCAAGCTTTGAGATTTTGCAAGCGTTCAATGTGTTGAAGAGTCCTTAAGTGCTGAGTGACACAATCCTCCTTAGAGGCAGTCAACCCAGTAACCTAAAGCGAAGGATATGGTGCACCATGTTGCCAACTGTGCATACATCCTATTGAGCTGTTCTTTGTAAGATTGTAAAAACCTTCACTAGGAGCTCCAAAACCTGAAAATTACACATGAAAAGCAAGTGGACTCTATTTGATTAAAAAGAAGAAAACAATAAGCATGTATTCCTTATAGCTTGTAATTTATCACTTGAGAGAACATCAAGTCCTACAAGACTCTACTCCTCGAGAGATTATTCCCAATCAAGATCTTCATGACCCTGCGATCCAAGGAAAAAATAGTTCCAAGAGGAAAGGAGCCCATTAATAGCAAAAGTGTATAGCTCTCCATATCTCTTATATGTTTGCCATGCCACAATCACATAGTCGTCCCTAAATGTGTTATCAAACTAGATCATGTGTGACAATAGTCTTGTACGCCTTGCTAGGTTTTTTTATGAAGAACTTCTACCATGAACCATAACAAATCTTTCAAACCTCTCGGCTTCCAAAAAGATTCATGCACCTGTAAGCATCCAATATTCCATTATCAAGTAAATAATAGTTACAAGGCTAGGATTCAAACAATATAAAAAACTCATCCTTGCTTTTAGTATATGCAAGTATGCATCCTTGTTGGCCTATCCAAGTTATTACATTGATGTGTTATGAGCAGCAAAATTGTAGATGTTATTCTTTTAGGTGTGAGTGCGTTACGAAGTGAAGCATGCTTGTGACTATGATAAAGCATGGAGACAATTCATCAATAGAACAAAAAAGTAGGGAAAGATGTCATTCCTATGGACCCAAACATACAAATTTCTTGAAAATTAATCATAAAATAGCTCAACGTAGAGGCTTTTCTTGTGTAGTTGGAAGTTCCAAACCATCCCCACATGGGTCAGTCATAAGAACTCCAAACCAATATCAATGAACCACATCCAAAAAACCTGTGAGTGATTCCTAAGCACATCCATCATTTTTAAGAGATCAACCCCTATATCTACAAAAATTCAGAGGGCACAAACCATGTTACATGTGTCACAATGGTCATACCTACAACTTAGTTAGACAACAAGGGCACTAGCAAGCATTGAGGTTTCTAGATGAGTTAAAAAAAAAAAGGAAATAGTGGATTCAATCATCAATCATAGGGTTGGTGCATGCAAGCGAGGGTCCAATTTCTGATTCTAGAACATGCATAAAGATGTCCACATAATGATTGGGAAAATGGGAAACAGGGAAGTCACACACCCCAATCATTGTGGCCTATAAAAATGAAGTACCCAAACATACTCAGTGGGTATAGAAGTGACATAAAGAAAATAGATAACCTTTATTATGTCTCCGACATTCATGAAGTGCAAAAAGAATAAAGTTCCTTCCATAGTCTAGGTGGACTTTGGGAAATGATCCTATTTAAATGGAAGTGACACAGAACGCCTCCCACAAATCATCATCCAACCTTCCTTGAGTCCACATAACTCTAGGGAAAATTACTTTTTCTTCAAACAAGAAGGATGACAAAATACCTTACAATGCTGTCTCTTCCATGGAACAAGCCCTTTAACTTGTGTGCTCAATTTCAATGCAAGTGTTAGAATAATAGAGAAAATGTGGAATCATATCAGGTGCATACACCAATCAAGATAGGTGGTATTCCCTTCAGGCCTTACTGAGGAAAACATAATAATTGTTGCATAAAGCATATATATGACAAAATGAGTCCTTCATGCCTCCCTTTAATGACACGAGATCTTCTTCAATGGTGGACAAATACAGAAGGGGATTTAGGGTATTCATTCAAAAATTATAGCTTCAATCATTATCTTGCCTCAATCGCACCTTGAGCAAAGGAGGCGGGCCTCAACCAAGTCCCCAACTGAGAGGCAACACGAAGTCCTTGTTGACTGATAAGGGTGCTCTAGCACTTCCTCCTACTCTCTACAAAGAACTCGAATGTAGATGGGTGACTCCACAAATGAGAAAGCCATATTTAATAGCTCCAATGCACTAACAATGACGCCAAAATCCGAACACACATACTTTAGTTCAAGAAGAACTCAAAATACTATTGAAGGTAATTTTCTGAAAACTGATTCTTAGCATGTCTCTTCTAGAATAATTGATTGAAGTTAAGGGCAAACATATCCCCTCAGCACATGTAAATCAAAAAAAAAAGAAAAAAAAGAAAAGCAATGCTGCTTACAATCATCTTAACCTCTAGAACTTCAAAATATGATGCCGAAAGGCATGATAAGATATATCTATACATGGATTTCTCTGTTTCCAAAAGATAAGCAAGCACTAGAGTTTATCTTATGAGTTGAGGAAATCATTCAATAACATTATGTAAATCTATGGGATAACATCCTTGCATCATTGAGTTCCATCAGACCCAATATGTGCAGTAGAAAATACTGTATCTAAGTATGGTAGAACAAGACAAGGGACATTGTACCATGGCTGAGAATGTTGCAAATTGAGGATGCTTGATGGGGATTAACATAGATGCTCTACTCGAAAACATGTTTCTTCACTAGGGAAGTGTAGCAGTTCCTGTAACAAAACTTAAGACAACAACAAAAGTTTGCCATTCTTAGAGGATTGCATCAAGGGAAGCTACCACTATTGTAAGTGTAAAAGAAGTGTTTCATAAATGACAGAACCAGAGCCTTAAGTTCTATAATTGTCACTCCCAATAGGGATACATCTCTTGTGCTCAAGTCTTCAACAATTTGGAATGTTACCTTTACTGGGATCTAGAAGAACATGTACAATTTCCATGTACAACTGTAAATATGAAACCGTGATAGAATCTTGCATTGAACAGATAGCAACAAAAATGTCCACCATAGCATGGACCATTATTCCATGATCAGCCATGTATGCTTCTCCCAATCTGCCAAGCATAAAAGTTTAACCTAGTTGTTTTTTTCATAGAATAATCCTTCTTAACATTAGTTAATACCTCACAATTTCCTTAATACCTCTCTGATTGTTATAATAACATTAGTTTATTTTTTCTTCTGTTGCAGAAACACCATTTACTTTAAGTGAAAAAAATGATCAAGATCTCCTTACCAGATGATTCTTTCAAGTTTCAAGCACCTTTTGATTAACAATTACAATCGAAAACATTGTTATACCTTTATCAAGGAATATGATTAATGGAAAGCTTTGAAGGATATCACGTGAATTTATATTGAGGAATGCCCTTTTATAACTACTTAAGATCTAATAAATATATAAAAACATAAGTAACGGGGATACCATTTTGAGTATGTTTTCTAGCGAATGCATTCACTTTTTGGAGGTAAACTAAGATCATAAAAAAACAGACTGTTTTACCAGAAAAATATAATCTAAAAGCATGCCAAGAGACAGTTAGGAGATTACTTCTCCCCCACACGAAATTGATTAAATATGCTCAAAAAAGCATTTGCATATGTGGAATTGCATGTATTAGTACATTTATAGTATTCAAGTGAATAAATTTGCACAAATAGATCCTAGGGTTCAAAATAGTATATTGTGTCATAACAAAGGGAATTATAATTCCTCCCATAAATAGTTACTTCATAGTACTTCTTGCATATGAACGGAGTTAAAAAAAAACTTCTAATTTGACCGAACATTTCGAACATGCTGATAATGTTAGATTTTCAAAACTCCTCATCAATCATAATATATGGAAACTCACATGAAATCTAAGATTTATGATGGTTTCCTTGAAATCCATGACACCATCTCCTCCCTCCTACCATAGGAGTCATTTTTAATATTATTTTGAGTAAATTTTGTGGAGCTTTTAGTGATTAAATTGATCATGGAATTAGAGACACACATACACTCATCTACATTGAATTTGGTGGCAAAAATATTTGAAATGTGTGGGAAAACTATCGAGGAAAATGAAAAACTCAAAGTAAATGTTTTGAATATTCAAGGGGTTTGTTGAAACTATTTGAGGGTCATAGGTATGTAAATGAAAAAACTACATATGAACCAAAAAGCATGGTGCATCTTTTGTGTGTCTTACCAACTCAGACTTACAAAAGTCTCACTATGCTGACCACCTCTTTTGTTCTCTCTCAAGATGTCCAAGAAGACATGTAGATGGGAATATTTTAGGGATTTTCCATGCTCCGAACAAGATGGTAATGTGGAAACTCATATGGAATCTAAAATTTAGGATGGTTTCCTTAGTGTCCATGAAATCACCTCCCCTCTCCTAGCATAAGGATCAATTTTTGCTTTTTAATATTATTTCGAGTGACTTTTGTGGTAGTTAAGTGATTAAATTGATCACGGAATTAGAGACACACATGTACTCATCTACATTGAAAATTGTGGCAAAAAATATTGAAATATGTGGGAAAAGTGTCCATGCAAGTGAATAATTCAAAGTAAATATTGAGGGGGTTTCTTGAGGATTTGAGTGTCAAAGGTATCTAAATAGTTGCAAGTCTGACCAAGTCAAGGTCACAAAAGTTGGGCCATGGCAAACGCGCTTGTTGTTATTCTTTTTTGGGTTTATCCATAGAGCACCTCTTATTGGTTCTTATTGCAAAAAAAATTAAGTCTAAAGTACCTCATAATCGAGCTTGGAATCCTGAACAATTCAAACTCATTTTATGATGTTTCTAAGCCAAAAACACAAATATAACATGAGTTTTGGTTCTGTGACCAAGTCAAACCTAGCAAAGTCGCATTGTGATGAACAGTTTCTTTTTTATTATTTTCATTCATTTATATGTTTGGGGCTTCCGATTAGGCCAAAAACAAGTCAAAATTCATTTGAAATATGAAAGAAAAACATGTTCAATTCACATCGGCCATCATGAGTTGTTTTGAATATGCTTGGGACTAAAATAGTTACTCCATAGCCACCATCGGTAGTGAAACTATGTATTTTAATTGTACATTGCCAAAAAAATTCCACACAATAGCTAGTGCATGTTCCTTGTGGACTAACAATTATTCGAAAATCCCAAATATATTTGTCATTTAAGTTGGGCCAACATAATCATCACATTTTCCAATTTCATATAAATAACTTGATATAATAAAATGAAGTAAATGTTATATAGAAAAGGGTGAAAACATAAAGTGCATTTATTCATCACAAAAATTACATGAATAAGTTTACAATATTCATAACATTCTAGGACAGTTTTTAGTTTTCTCAGGAGTTGGAAAATTTTTTTTTTCTGATTCTTTTAGATACTCTATTGGGATCATCTAGCCCTAGGGATATGGATAGGAAACATCTGTTTAAGTTTTGATGTTCAAATTTGTGAGAAAAAATTAGTAGAGAAGCTTTTCTATTTACTATTACACAATTATTTATGTTAGATGTAAGGGGACCACTAAAGAGGGAACTTGATAATGTTATGCACTTTATCATCTCTAGTCTTGCCTCTTGTGAAAACTCCATATGTGCTATTCGTATAATTTTCATCATTAAATGACTTCATAGAAGAATTCATTCTAACACTTTCCGCTCTGATGACACCTTTTCTTCTCAAGATATGATCTAGTTGAATTCAAAGACTACAAAATATAAAAAAGAAAAGATTATACTTGAAATTGAACTACCAGATTACTTAAAATCTAATACATCTATAGACACTTTATTTTATAGCTTCATTCGTTTCCATCAATTTGTCCTTGTTAATGTTAATGCCTTTGGTAAAGCTATTATCTACATGATTAAATACATGTAGAATGGCTTGTTAATAGAAAAATTTTGCAACACATTGGTGCTCTTTGAAATTCTTTATTGATACTTATATTGTTTCTATTGATTATTATATATCTTGTTTACCATGATAGGAGAGAAATTATATGGATCTATTACCTTGGAATTGCATTTCCAAAATAGCAAAAGCACTTTGTCTTCTCTCATCCAAGCGTTTTACAAACCTCATTTAAAAGTAAACGGTCCATACGATCAATAGTGATGGGATTCAGAGTCTAAAATCCATGTGAGGGAGATCCCGTGAAACTTCTCCACCTCTGTAGATCCTTGAGTTTCTATCTTGTTGCATGATCATTGATGTAAAAAATGCTTTCATCTCCTTTGTCAAAAGTCCATCATCTTCCAACATTGGATCATATTTTCTCCTCCATTTACCCTCTTTGATTTCTTTGGGTTGGCCTCAAGAAAAACCAACAAAAACACATCTTTCTAGACCATGAATTTTGCCCCACTAAGACTAATCTATAAAAAATATCCATCACAAGATGTTCTAAAATCTCACAACAGTGAGATGGTGGTAAGCAAGTTAGGAATCCGTTAAGCCTATTTCCAAAACCATTGGTATTATCGCATTTTTACTTGATGAACTCAACATGAAACCAAGTCTTGTTTGTACCTAGAATATCAACTTTGAATTTGAGTATATATGCACACATGTAATCTTCAAATACCTTGAAAGCTTTGGGAGTAGGCTAATACTCCTCTCAAGATCAATGTGAACATAAACAATCCTCATGTAATCCTTCATATCCAACCCATTCATAATCAAACTCTTACCCAATCTTATTGTGATGGGTGATAGTGCTGCTTAATTTGTTTGGGACAGACAAGGTACTACACACAAGCTCTCACTACAAATTTGTAAAATTGAGATGTGTTACACTTATGTGTTCCTCAAGTAGCTTTGATGTGAACCTTTTGCCTATACATGGACACATTTTACTCGAGTGTTGTCTAGAGGTTTTCCCCCATGTTACCACATACATGATTCACTCATACGTGGTGGTATTTTGTACTTAGGGATATTATTTAGCTCTTATGTTAGTTCAATTCATCATCAATAGAGAGAGCTATTCCAGCCATATGTCTTCTCTATGTGTCTTGCTACATTTGTGCTCCTTGTGTGTGCTTCTCATTTGTCTCTTGCACTTTTACACACACCCAAAAATGGTATCAAAAGCCTAGATGGGATGGAAAGATGCTCAAGCTCATGCATTGATTGTGCTTTCTGGGAACCATCATATAATTTCACACATTTGGTCATGTTCTACATCAAGACAGGCATGTGACACTCTTGCTTCTTTGTATGCCATGCATAATGAAGCACATGTTGCATACTTGAGGAATGTATGTATGGCACACATCAAAAATTTGAAAGAGCAATCGGCAAACATAGATGAGATTATTCCGGATGCATCACTCATCTCTACATTGTTGAAAGGATTGTCAAAATCTTTTCAAAGCTTTGCTACTACACTCCGTTTGGTTGCAAAAGGGAATCTTAATATGTATGCATTTGATGAGGTTGTGTCTCTTCTTTTGCAGGAAGAACAATCTAGAGTGAATAGGAGTGGTTTGATTGAGGGAATGCAAGCACTTGAGATAGCATGACACCCTTTGAAGCATGGAATGGAAGAACACCTAGTCTTGATCATTGTAGGATCTTTGGGTGCACAGCATATGCACACATACCTTCACAAATAAGAGCCAAATTGGATCCAAAGATAGAGAAATGTATATTCATTGGATATGACGTTAACAAAAAAGTTATAGGATATATAATCCAAGAAATAAAGGTTTCATTGTTAAAAGAGATGTTGTGTTAGATGAAAACAAATTTTGGTTTGAAGATGATTGCAGGAAAATCAAACTTCCCTATGACCTAGAGGAAGACTTTCCAACACTCTCAAAG
>CM035428.1:143548956-143558956 GCA_020310875.1 Ceratopteris richardii
AGGCATCATTTCTTGTTTAAAGAATGATGAAAATTTTATTTTCAAAATATGCACTATTTTATTTCCACTGTTCCACTTCAAATCCTTGAAGTGGGATGATCTTGCATGAACAAGAGACGGATCTTTGAAGCATTTCAAGCATTGATTATACAACTTAATAGGCACAATTGTTCATAGTCAAGTCTACTATTTGGGTCAATGTCTTTGAAACTCATCTAGTGCCTTTTGTCTTAGTTCCAAAAGGTGCTACCACATATGAAAAACATATATTGGTCCAAAGCCTCTTGGATCTCTATATGTTCTCTTTCTCAATGCTCAAGATACGTGTAATTGGGAACCAAATATATACATGTTGGGTAATGCGAGCAACCCTGCTTCTAGTCATTATTGATGGAACAATAAGGTTTCATCTTGTTCCAAATTAGCATCTTGAAAATTGGTTTTTGATTCGGCAATCCTTGACTGAGAGGACACACCAAAAGATTTCAAGGCAATGCTTGAAGTGGGAGACACATGTAGTATCATTTTGCAAGAAACACATAGATATTTTCCACAAAGAGTGTTAGAGCAATTTGATCATGACCATGCACAAGGGAGAAACCCTAACTATGAATCAAATGCATTTGATTTCTAACAAGGAAATTGAGTCCATCAGTAGAGATAACAAATATCAAAGGGTATAGAGGGCATCCTTTCCTATTATAGCACTTTAGGAAAACAACCAATTATAGCTTATCATTGATATTACTTTGAGTGGAAGCATTTCCAAGCATCATGGAAACCACTTTAATGAAACTTGGACCAAAACCTAGACCCTTGAGGGATTGAAGAATGAGATCCCACTCCAATATATCATAAGCTTTGAAAAACCTATCTTAAGGAACAAAATGCTTTGGGATGGCTCACAAACATATTCGAGAGCCTCCCAAATGCTAATGCTGGTTTCAAGGATCAATATACCTCTGATGAGATTGTTCTAGTTTTCGTGGATCCAGGAATGAAGATGGCTTGCAATGAGATTTTCCAGAACCATTGCAAAGGTTTTGTAACTAGTCTGGAACATGGTGATAGGTAGCCAATTTATTATCCTTTTCTTGCTATCTTTCTTATGAATGAGCTTTGTCATGCCTTGATTCAAATATGTCAACAAAGCACCAAAGTTGAGAGACTCTCACCAAACTAAGCAAAGCAAGACCACAATAACATCTTTAAAAGTTTTGAAAACTTATTACTAAGGCCATGTGGGCCCATTCTTTTTTGTTGTGGCATATAAGAATGGTGTGCAGAACGCCTACAATTTGTCCAGGGATTTCCTTGGATCTGACATTCGGGATGAGATCCATACAATCACACAAGTTCGAGAGAGAGTAGAATGGATATCCCAAAACGTTGAGTGAAGTGATTCATGATTAATTTGTGTTTATCCTCTTTAGAAGTGCATCTAATGCCATTATTATCAATCATTTTATGGGATGACTTTGTTTTGTTTCTTCTTCAAGACTTTTCACATTTCTTTTGAAGTTTTGTTTGCATTTCCACCCCACCACTCTTTAAAGAAAACAATAGAAGCATGTTCCTCTTGACTTCCTCTTTGTATTTGAGAGTGTTTTTGAGCTTCAGGAAACCTTTCTATATGTGGGATTTACCTTTTGTAACTATAGTCTCTAGGTGAGGGGGCTTGTTGTAAAGCTTGGCCATTCTCTCTTTGAATTCTTTGGTTCTCCTTTTGAATTTTGTGCAAAATGATGTAGATCTGATTGATAAAATTAAATCCATCTCCTACTAGGGTAGGAATGATCATAGAAGGCTTGTCTCTTCTTGTGAGTATTATTTCTTATTGCATGAATGGAAGTGAGAACACCATAGGATCAACATGGAACCTCAATTTTTCTTACCCTTAACAAAGGGTTTAAAAGAGATAACAATCAAGAAGTGATTTGACACAATAGTATCCATGATATGATTGAGGGAGGGGAGACTCAAGTGGTCAATGTTGCTTTGAAAGATGTAGCCACAATCAAGTCTATCCTTGAAAAGCTTAGCTCCAGACTAAAGGTTTGAGCATGAGAACCCATGAGAGTCCTTGCATTCAACCAAGTCATGATGAAACTCTAGAAGATCCCATTTATCTTTTTAAACCCGTTCAATAACATGGCCTTTTGTCTCCCACCATGATGTTATAGTGACAATAGAGGATAATAGAGTTAAGAGAATTCCACTTTTCAACTCTCTCAAAGTCTTTTTCTGGATCATAAACTCAAGCGATGGAAAGTGATTTGACCCATGAAAAGAGGCCACAATCCATCTGCAAAACGGATCAATAGAAATGCCCAAAAATGAAGAAGAACGATGGTCTTGAGTCCCAACACAACACTGCCATGCCCCTAAGGGTGGCTTGTTGAGATCCAACTATGCCGAGAGGAGATAGTCCAACTTTTTCATGTGGATTTCACCATCAATTTTAACTTCCTAAAGAAAAATAATATCTAACTTATTGTTTTTTCCTTAAATTCATTGCCCAATTAATAGCTGCTCTAGAGGGTATGCTAGTCCCTAGACATTGAATACAAGGATGATCATTTTTTAATGGTTTTCTCTTTTTGAACTAGGTTTTGATCTCTATATTTCTTATTTTTCACCTCTTCTTCTTTGTTTGTGACGATCATGTTGTGATTGGGGAATTCCCCTTTGATGGGGCTCTTCCATGGGGACATGTAGTATCTTTCCTTCTAGTTTGATCTCTTGGTATAAGATCCCATAATAGTGGACCCAATAATGGAGCTCTCATTAGACCCCTATTATCTTGTTAGCTTGTTGTATAGTCTTCATGCTTTCTTCCTTATGTATGTCATAGTTTTTAGGAGTTTTATCATCAATGATATTTTCAGCTTTTCATAGTTTTTAGGAGTTTTATCATCAGCAATCCAAGTGGTTGACTTATACAATTCATTGGCATCTTGGATCTCCAAATTCCATTTCAGTCACTTTACGAGATTCCATATGCCAAATCAAATGGGGCTAATCCAATAGCTCCCCTTCCCATGTTGTGATATTATGACCAAAATGAGGATCTTATTGGAGATGTATACTTTTTTATTAGCCCTACGTAATAAACACATGAGTTCCAATGCTAGATGTTATATTTTTCAAACGTAAATTTTAGAAATTGGTTAACAAAATGACCCCCGTTGTTGGTCATTATTTATAAAGAACACCTAAATGTGTTAAGTATATTATTATATAAAAACTTAATCATGGTAGCTATAGAACAACCCAGTAAAGCTTTTGCCTCAGCGAACTTGATTTCATAACATGTGGCCATCAAGATATACCTTTTGAATCCAAGATGGCCAGGAGGATTGATGGGAGCAATGAAGTCCATCTCCCATATATGTCTCAAAAGGGGGTTTCCTACTGATAAAAAACATCAAGCAAGTCAATTCCTAGCTTTAAGGGCTTTGGTGCACTAATGAGGTCTTCAAAGTTTTCAAAGACTTCATCATGGGTCCCCTAGGTCTTTTCTAGGAGGAAGCTCTAAAGTTTGGTGGCCTTCAAAAATGTTTCAAAAAAGTTTTCAATAAGTTGATCCATAAGAAAGACAAAAAAAAAAATCATTGAAAATTGGAGACACATCACCAAGCTCCACACTGACGACAAGGTCATTGCCAAGGATCTTTTGAGCCACATAACAAACTGCCTCTGAGAATGGTGTCATGAGGATCATAACGGCTTTATCAAAATGAGTTCTATATTAGAGGCAATTGTGGACATCCTAGACAGCATTCAACATCCAAAAGGGTCAAATCAAAACTTTCTCTTTTAGATAGAATAGACTGGGATTTCATCTTAGAATCTCCCAAGGACTTAGGGTTTGGGACTATGTTCATTAAGAACATTTCCATGATTTTGGGCAATGCATAAGATCAGATCCATGAGATAGAGTTGCACATTAGCTCCATTGCGTCTTGCTATTGATGCTAATGGTCTCACATGCCTTGTCAATAATCTTATCCAATTGAGCAATAAAAGAGGACTTTCTCTCCCTCATGGCCATGGCCGAATTTTCTTGAGACTACGTGTTGATGACATGAAAGTTTTCTCCATAATGAGGGACTATGTTTCTAAATTATGGTGATGCCTTTCAACCACTTTAAGATAGTGTTTAAGAAAATTTGCCAACCGCCTCCATATTTCCCGAAATGATCTGAGCTTCGCAAGATCTTTATTCTCTACTTTTTTTTACCGATGTTTCTATGGCTTGATCCAACCTTTTGATTACCCTTTGATTTCTCATAAGGATATATCCAGAAAACCTCAAGTAATTCTCATGGGACATCCTTGATGTGGTTGAAGTATTAGTGTTCATTAGACTCAAACTTTGCATCCTTCACTTCTCTAAAAGTTCACTCAAGCACATGTTTTCTAATTTCATCTTTCTTCTCTCTTCTTATACGTACTTCAATTGATTGATTGATCATTTTGTGTAGAACTCAATTCCCCATGGAAGTTTTTTGAGGTGATTGATCTATTGGTGTTCAACAATATCACACTTTGAATCATTTTGTTATATAGAGCACAACGTTTTCTAAATGTAAGTTTTTCATCCTTTCCTTGTACGTAATTGACTTATAGTATTGAATTGAAATCATTTGGGCTCACAAAAGGCATCTTGTTGTATGTTGTGATCCTTCCTCTTTTGTGGTCTATACTTCCTTTTTTATTCATAGGAAGCAACGAAACATTTTGATGCTCTTGATGCAAAAAAAAGTAAAATGTGGATAATGGACCCAAAGCCTTAGTCCCTTATTTTCAAGCCACATCTTACATGGTATAGTGCAATTACTTAGAGTATGTGTACATTTAAGAGATATCTAATAGCTTTGGTGTGTCCACATGCAAAAAACATGTCTCTCAATGATTGATGCTTTGGTACTGAATGTGATAAAACACATTTTCCCTATACATATTGGGCCCTTATAGCATAAATGAAAGTGCGACAAGATAGCAAAGGATTCAATATATTGTATTCATATTCCAAAGATGATAACAAGGCCTATTACAACAAAAAGCAAGTTTGGTGCCCAAATGTAGGGGACAAGAATGCAGGAGAAGGGGAAATGTTTAAAGAAATAGCATTTGTATCCCACACAATCATCTCACAAAGTAATGTCTTGAGAAAAACCTCTAAAGCACCAAATTGGATGGAATGGAAATGAGAATGGAGCACAAGGGAATTTTCAAATATGAAATATGAAAGATTTAATTCAAAATAGTGAGATGGAACTTGAATTTTTACTTAGATTCTTTTGTATGTTGTTGGAGAATAACTAGGCAATGTGATTATGGAAAACAATACCTCATTCGATTGGGAAGAATTCGGGGGCTACCAAAGAGAAACAAAGGAAGTCCTTAGTATGCTTGATATAGAAGAATAATCAAAGAAGTTGAAACCTATTTTCTAGCATGAAGATCCTCTGTAATGATTTCAAGGTTGAAGATAGCAGTATCCTTGAAATAAGGGCATAAAATCTTCACTGAATTATGGCATGAAATCAAAGGAAAGCTTTTACGACACATATGCCATAAGAAGCTCTCGCATGTCAATGGAAACATGGGCAACTTTGTATAGATGAACATTGAGATATTTATTGCTTAAAAGAGGCTCACCATTGTCAATGGAAACATGGTAAACTTTGTATAGATGAACATTGGGATATTTATTGCTTAAAAGAGGCTCACCATTGTGCTTGAAACCTTCTTGAAGCTCCTTCTTTGGACATCTTTTCTTTTGGGGTTCCTTGATATCTCTCATTCTTCAACATTGTTCCCTAAAATCACTTTGATTCAATACACCTGAATGTACTTTCATATCAACGTGCCCCATGGTGTAGAGGACCCCCAAACTTTTTGGTTGTACTAAGCCCACTAGGTGTAAATATTCTCATACCTTTCATATGCAAGGTCTCAGAAGGAATGTAAAATGGACTTGTCACGTAAAGATGAGATGTTGTTGCCAAGCTTTGTTGCTTTTTCCGTATGTCATTTACTCCTATACAAAATCTCTCTTAGTATGAGCTTTTGGAGTTAATGTTGTTTTTTCTGTAATGGTAATAGAAACTTTTCAGAGACAAGTGATGTAGTGATGACACTCTTGAGCTTTGAGTTTAAAGTCTGAAATTCAAGTCTTGCCAATCTCGTGAACATCTGATGCTAAGAATAAAGGAGTTCTCATGGACGTGTCTGTTTGTTCTTTCATATCTTCAAAGTATAAAAGAGAGAAAAGTGGTCTCATGAATGTGTGTGTTTGTTCTTTTAATATTTCAACTCTACATAGAGTAGCCTGCAATTATTGAAGAAAAGGAGAAGAGAAACTCAGAAAGGAATTGTGTTTGGTGGTGGTGGAGAGAGAGAGAGAGAATTGACCGACCTGGCTTATTTGGGTGGTGGAGACAGAGAGAGAGAGAGAGAGAGCTCAATACAATTGACCGACCTGGCTTATTTGGGTGGTGCTGTGAAGAGAGAGAGAGAGAGAGAGAGAGGACTTATTTCACGTGGCTTATTTCATCGTTGCCGAAGGTCAATGCTTATGTTAAAAGGTCAATATATTCATAGCTGTCGTCTTTGTCGTATTGGGCTATCCAGTTGTTCACTCCGTCAACGACGTCACACACACTTCATCAACGAAACGTAGTCTTGTAGTACTGCTTTTGCGACCAAGGTCGTCTTTTTCTTTGGTTTCTCTCTCTGTCTCTCTCTCCCTCTCTCTCCAGGACTGAAGGCGTTTTTCATAGTCGAGGGATTTATAGCGGTCGTCCTCTCGTATTGGCATTCCAAATTCCAATCACGTCATTTGTGCAGCCCGTCAACTTATACGTGTTGTACTGCCTTACATGCGTGCTGTGCTCTTAGATTTTCACATCACCGCCATGAATTAAAGAGCAGAAAACCAGGCGTTCGTTTGTCTGTGAAGAATATAACGTCTCATGCTCACTCATCAACAACTTTACTCTGTGAGACTCGAGCAAAACATTGACACGAAAATATGCGCGACTTTGAGAATTCTATCTACAGACTTTACACACACATGTTCCTATTGATCATACACATAGCATGAAAGGAATTAGACCATGAAACTTTTAACATAGCTTGATTAGCTTCTAGATTAGATTTATAGAAAAGATTTCTTGATCCACATGATCAGGCTAAGAGAAATCAGAGAAAGACTCGATGATAACTCCTGAAGATGACTCTCTACACATCTATCTCATGGACACTTGGCTTCTAATGGCTCTTTCTCCTATTTCTTTACATTATTGACTTATATACATATGATTCTAGACTCATCCTCCATCTATTTAATTACTCCTTATCATTCTAATGATCATCTACACTCATAGTACAAGAATTTTCATCTGTAATATACATATGTATACAAGCTATAATTCTCAGATCTCTTCACTATCTTCAATGACTTCTTTCGCTCATTATGATTCTTGACTTGCTTAAAATTCTTCATAATCATCAATTTGGGATTGCTTTGTTCCAATAGCTCCCCCTCAATCACTAATTGTGATTATACCATCCTTCTCTATTCCTACCATCTCTTTGAACTTCTGTAGCTTAGGTCCATCTAATCTTTTTGTCAACATATCTGCAACTTGCTCTTTTGTTGATGTATACACAACTTCAATCTCTTTATCAAGTACCTTTTCTCTCAAGAAATGATACTGAATCTCTATGTGTTTAGTTATGGCATGAAAAACAGGATTAACTGCCAAATATAATGAACTCGTATTGTCTCCAAAAATAATTGTACTCTCATCAGTTCCAAAACTCTTCAATAAGGTCTTTAACCATATCACTTATTTTGTAGCCTCTACCATTCTTTTATAATCATCTTCTGTGGATGACAAAGCAATTGTATGTTGCTTCTTTGAGCACTAAGAAACTAACTTATCTCCAATATAACAGAGATAACCATGGGTGGACCTTCTATCATCTAAATTTCCTACCCAATCTGCATCACTAAACACTTTGATTCTTGTGTCAGAAATAAAACCATAATACAAACCTTCATTCAGAGTTACCTTGATATATCTGAGTACCCTTTGAGCTGCAATCCAATGAGTTTTCTTTGGACAATGCATAAATTGTGATAAAACACCCACTGCATATGATAGGTTTGGTCTTGTCAAGGTAGCATAGATCAAACTACCTACCAAACTCTGATATTTCTTCATGTCATTAAATTCTTCACCTCCATATCTGCTCAATTTATGATTTACCTCCAATGGTGTGGTTGAAGACTTGCAATCTTCCATATTGAACTTGACGAGAAGATTCTTCAAGTATCTCTCTTGTGTAACATATACTCCATGTTGAGTATACACAATCTGCATTCCTAAGAAATAAGACAAGTTTCCCAAATCACTTATCTTAAACTCCTTCTATATTTGTTTCTTAAGCTCCTTGATTCCTTGAGCATCTGTACCTGTGACAATAATATCATCAACATAAATACACATGTATATATACCCATCTTCACTTGCCTTAACTAGCAAGCTACTATCTGCCTTTGAAGCTTGATATCCACATTCATTCAAGAACTTAACAAGCCTGTAATTCCATGCCCTTGGGGCCTGCTTCAACCCATACAAAGCTCTCTTGAGCTTACATACATAATCTGATCCAATTGAATCCATGAAACCCTCTGGTTGCTCCATGTACACTTAGTCTGCAATATATCCATTTAGAAATGCATTCTTCACATCTAATTGTGACAACTTCCATCCTTTACAAGCAACAATAGCAATTAGAGATATAATTGTAGACATCTTAGCAACTGGACTAAGGTTTCATCATAATCTACCCCATAAGTTTGGGCATAACCTTCAACCACAGGTCTAGCTTTGTATCTAGACACCTCACCATTTGCAACCTTTTTTGTCTTATACACCCATTTACATCCAATTACCTTCTGGTTCTTTGGTCTTGGCACCAACTCCCATGTCTCATTCTCAAGTAGAGCATCATAATCTTCTTGCATTGCCTTCTCCCAATTTTGTTTACATTTAGCTTCTTCATATGTGGTTGGATCTTCTTCTGTCTTCACACTATAAGCATAATCTTTTGTTGTTAAGAAAGATGTATCATAGCTATACCTGATAGGTTCTTTTCTTTCTCTCAAAGATCTTCTGACCTTTGCACTTCTTGAAGTCTCAGCCACATTTGATTCTAGATCAAATCTTGGCATATCTTCATCATTGCCTTGCAATTTACTTTTACAATCAACATCATCAATATCTTCTTCATACATCTTTACTTTGGTCTTCCCTTTCCTTTGTATTTCTTCAACATCTGCATAATCATTTGTTGACCTTGTATACCATGTGCTTTGCTCATCAAATGTAACATGTTTTCTAACAAGAAATTGCTTTGTAAATGGACTCCACAATCTGTAACCCATCTGTCTATCATCATACCCAATAAACACATACTTCTTTGCTTTGGGTTCTATCTTATGTCTTAATTGTGAAGTAACATAAGCATATGCTAAACATCCAAATACCTTACAATGCTATAGAGTAGGTTTCTTATCCCACCATGCTTCATAAGGTGTTCTTCCATCCAAAACTTTGCAGGGTAACCTATTAACAAGGTATGTTGCAGTGCTGATAGCTTCTGCCCATAAGTAGTTTGGAAAATTCTTCTCTTTCATCATTGATCTTGCAAACTCTACAAGAGTTCTATTTCTTCTTTCTGCAACTCCATTTTGTTGAGGGGAGTACCTGCAAGTTACTTCTCTTTTTATAACTGCATTCCACAAATATATCATCAAACTCTTTAGAAAAATATTCTCCCCCTCCATCTGATCTCAACCTTTTGAGCTTTTGTCCTGTAATCCTTTTTGCATAAGTATGCTAATGCTTGAATGTCTTAAACACTTCTGATTTGTCCTTGATTACATAGAGTGTAATCCATCTTGTTGCATCATCAACAA
>CM035428.1:143578956-143581456 GCA_020310875.1 Ceratopteris richardii
ATTTGGAGATTAAAAGGTCTCCAACAATGGTATCAGAGCTGAAGGTGCAATACAAGGCAAGTAAAGGCATTTGAAGTCCCGACTGCTGCAGATATTGAAGTTTTTTCTAATCGAAGGTGGACAAGGACAAATTCGCGAAGATAACCTGCAGAAGGACAAAGCACGAGTTCGAAGGATAAAAAGGGATTGAAGTTTCATATCAAAGGTACATTTTACTATCATAAATCATAGTAATTGCAGATACAGAAGATCAAAAGATGGGAGAAAGCTTGCAGATTGATAAGCTAGATAGGGAGAACTATCCAGCTTGGTCCATGAGGATGGAGGCATATCTCATGAGCAAAGATTTGATGGCATTCATTACAAGAGAAGAAGAAAAGCCTGAATTTGCAGATCCTAGTATTCCAACTAGGGAAGAGCTTGCAGATTTGAAGACTTGGATGAGAGAGGATGCTCAAGCTAGGAGCATCATTTACATGGCTATAAATGATTATCTTCTACCTCAGATTAGAGGATTGGAAAGTGCAACAGATGTTTGGAATGCTTTGGAAGAGCATTTCCAAAACACAACCAAGTCGAGGAAGTCCTCACTATGGGCTGAATTTACAACTTTCAAGAAGAAGAGCTCACAATCAATTTCTGATTATGTGGCAAGGATGAAGGATATTGCAGATAGCTTGGGAGCAGTAGATGAAGACATTGAAGAGGATAAGTTGGTAAGGAAAATACTTACAGGTCTGAGAGGAGATGAGAAGTGGAAGCCTTTCATATTGTCCATAGAATTGTCACTTGATCATTTTACTCCTGATCTTAATCAATTGCTAGGACACATGCTAACTTTTGAGCAGGACATTAAGGGAGATAATGATAGGAGTGCAAGTCAAGCCATGTACTCCAAGGGCAAGAAAAAGAATGGCAAAGGGATGCAGTCAACTGATGATGAAGGATCTTCAAGCCAAGCTAACTTTACAAAAGGAAAAATGAAGTTCAGAGGTAAAGGAAGAGGAGGTAAGAACAAAGATAATACTAAAGCTTGTTGGATTTGTGGCAGAACGAATCATTTGGAAAATGATTGTTGGTATAACAATCAAATGGAGGAAATAATAATCAGAGTTTTAATCAAAGAGGTAGAGGAGGCAGAAACCAAAGAGGCAATTTCAGAGGAAGAGGTGGTAGGACATCATATGCTAGAGGAGGTGGAAGAAGCTTTCAACCTCAGTCCTACAACAACAATTATTATAACTATGCATCAGATCAGAAGGATGATATGACTCTTATCTTGAATGCAACTCATGAATCAGTAGGAGAAGATCAAAGGGTGTTTTATATTGACTCAGGATGTAGCAATCATCTAAGTGGCAATATATCCTTGATGACTGATATGGAAGCAAAGGTGAATGGACATACAATTCAAACAGGTGACAATACCAAACATAACATAAAGAGTATTGGATTAGTGAAGACAAAGAGTGGAAGTACACTCTTGAGCAAGGTAATTTATGTTCCTACTATTCCTAAAAATTTGATAAGTGTAGGGCAAATTGTGGAGAAGGGATATGAAGTCAGATTCACAAATGATGGTGTCTATGTGCGAGATCCAAATCAGGGATATAGAAACATAATTGCAGGTAAAAAGGAAGGAAGGTTGTTTACTCTCAAAGTCCAAGGTAATGTGGGACATGCTTTATTTACTGATGGAAGTCAAAAGATGTCTGAGTTAGACCTATGGCATAAAAGGCTAGGTCATTTCAATGAGAGAGCTATAAAGGAAATGTCAAAGAATCAAGTGGTGCTTGGTTTGCCAAAAATTGAAGGGCAGCACATGGTGTACAAGTGTGAAGCTTGTCAATTAGGTAAAGCACATAAAAGTTCATACAATAAATCAGGGTACAAGTATTCAAATATGCTTGAATTGGTTCATACAGATGTGTGGGGTCCCTCAAGGGACTATAGCATAAATGGATCCAGATATTATGTGTTGTTTGTTGATGATGATGCAACCAGATGGATTACTTTATATGTAATCAAGGATAAATCAGAAGTCTTCAAGACATTCAAACATTATCATGCTTATGCAGAAAGGATTACAGGACAAAAGCTTAAGAGGTTGAGATCAGATGGAGGGGGAGAGTATTTCTCTAAAGACTCTGATGATTATTTGTGGAATGCAGGTATAAAGAGAGAAGTAACTTGCAGGTACTCTCCTCAACAGAATGGAGTTGCAGAAAGAAGAAATAGAACTCTTGTAGAATTTGCAAGAGCAATGATGAAGGAAAAGAATTGTCCAAATTACTTATGGGCAGAAGCTATCAACACTGCAACATACCTTGTGAATAGGTTACCTTGTAAAGCTTTGGATGGAAGAACTCCTTATGAAGCATGGTGGGGTAAGAAACCTACTCTTGATCACTGTAAGGTATTTGGATGCTTATCATATGCTTATGTTCCTTCACAATTGAGACATAAGCTAGAACCCAAAGCAGAGAAATATGTGTTTATT
>CM035428.1:143586456-143588956 GCA_020310875.1 Ceratopteris richardii
TGACTCAGGATGTTCAAATCATGTGGCTGGCAATGTAGCATTACTGTATGATCTTGAGGAACCAAAAGGTAAGCATCAAGTCCAAACAGGTGATGACACAAAGCATTCTGTAGTTAAAGTTGGAAATGTTGAGACTTGTGATGGAAATCGGAATTTGTTGAGCAGGGTACTCTATGTACCAACCATTACCAAAAATTTGATAAGTGTTGGTCAGATTGTGGAGAAAGGTTTGCAGGTTAGATTCAACCAATATGGAGCATATGTGGAGGACCCAAGACATGGGTTCAAGAGGATTGCTAAAGGAGAAAAATCAGGTAGACTTTTCACTTTTGAGTTGGAAGATACAGAGAATATTGCACTATACAGTTATAAAGATCAAACACTTTCAAAGCTTGAGATTAGGCACAAAAGGTTAGGGCATATAGGAGAAAGAACCTTGAAACAAATGTGCAGGGACCAATGTGTGCTTGGGATACCTAATGTATCCAAGCAACATATGATTTATAAGTGTGGTGCTTGTCAATTTGGGAAGTCTCATAGGTTACCCTTCTCCAAGGAAGGATACATGCATGAAGACTACCTAGAGCTTGTACACACAGATGTATGGGGACCAAGCAAAGACCCCTCAGTCTCAGGATCAAGGTACTATGTGTCTTTCATCGATGATTATAGCAGATGGATTGTATTATACTTCATGAAGCACAATGATGGGGTATTTAATTGCTTTAAAAAATATCTTGCATTAGTTGTAAATCAGACAGGAAAGAATTTGAAGAGGCTAAGGTCAGATGGAAGAGATGAGTACTTCTCCAATGAATTTGAAGACTTCTTGCAGGACAGAGGCATCAAAAGAGAGATAACCACAAGGTATTCTCCTGAACAGAATGGGGTAGCTGAGAGAAGAAATAGATTAATTGTTGAGACAGCTAGATCTATGCTTAATGAGAAAAAGTTACCTAACTATCTATGGGCAGAGAGTGTTTCTACTACCACTTACCTCATAAACAAGTTACCATCTAAGTCTCTTGATGGCATGACACCCTATGAAGCATGGCATGGTAAGAGACCTTCACTTGACAATTGCAAAATATTTGGATGTGTAGCATATGTACACATTCCTTCTCAGATAAGAGGTAAGCTAGACCCAAAGGCTGAAAAATGCATCTTTATTGGGTATGATTTAAATAAAAAAGGTTATAGGTTTTATAATCCTATCAATAAGGGATTTATGGTAAGCAGAGATGTTGTCTTTGATAAAAATGATTCTTGGTATGAGAATGAATGCAGGAAGGTCAAATTACCCTATGATTTGGAAGAGGAATTTCCAAGTCTTACAAAGGAGGAACCTACTCAGAATGAAGCCTCAAGTTCAGATGATGAAGACACTATCAATCTTGAAGAATTCAAAGCATGGAAATCCAAAGGCAAAATGAAGATGAAGAAGCTTGAAGACAGACCTGAATCCTCAACTCAACCATTTAGAAGATCACAAAGAGAAAGCAAGAAACCTATCAGATATGGGTATGATACATCTCTAGTTACTAAACATTCAGTTTATCTTGCCAAAGATTTGTCAAATGAAGAACCAGGATCATATGAAGAAGCAATAACCAAATCAGAATGGAAAGAAGCTATGGATGAAGAGTTTGATGCACTTAAAGAAAGTGACACATGGGAGTTAGTACCTAAGGACTCAATGAAGGTAATAGGATCCAGATGGATCTACAAGCTTAAAAGGAATTCTGATGGCACAATCAATAGGTATAAAGCCAGATTGGTAGCCAAGGGTTTTGCACAAACCCAAGGCATTGACTATGAGGAGACATTCTCACCTGTGGCCAAGATGCCAACCATCAGAGTGTTGGTAAGTGTGGATGCATCAAAAAATTGGAATATGTACCAATTGGATGTCAAGAATGCTTTCTTGAATGGATGGATTTCAGAGGAGGTATATATGTCACAACCTCTTGTCTATGAGGAACCTAAGAAGGTAACATATGTTTGCAAATTAAAAAAGGCTTTATATGGATTGAAGCAGGCACCTAGGGCATGGAATTATAGGTTAACTACATACCTCCAAGACCAAGGATTTGTCATGAGCAAGGTAGATACTTCTCTGTTCATTAAGAGAAGTAATTCAGAGGTAATATACCTTTGTGTTTATGTTGATGACATCATCATTACATGTAATGATGTCAATGGAATCAGATATATCAAAAGTCAAATGATGAAGGAGTTCAAGATCAATGATCTTGGTCTATTAAACTATTTTTTGGGACTTGAATTAGTCTACACTAATTCAGGGATATACATCACTCAGAAAAAATATATACAGGACATGTTGAAGAAGTTTCACTTGCAGGATGCTAGAGTAGCAAGCACTCCAATGGAGGTAAACCTAAAGCTAAGTGCCCATGAAGGTGATGAAGTCAAGGACATTACAGGTTATCAAAGTATGGTGGGTAGCTTGAACTATGCTACCTTAACAAGGATAGATATT
>CM035428.1:143603956-143606456 GCA_020310875.1 Ceratopteris richardii
CTGAAGTGCTTCTCCTATCATCCTTGCATCCCGCCTTTGAATAATTTTTAGCAATAGACATGTCAGATTCCTTCTTCTTTTCATTGCGCTTAGCAAGGTTTCTACACTCATCAATAGTATGATCAACCTCCCCATAATATTTCCATCTCTTGTTTTTTTGCAAATCATCATCATTAGTGGAATGAGTGGAAGAGGAAGCGGCTTTGTTTTTTATGAACACAAAGTTGAACTATACTTGCTTTTCCCTTTTTGTGAGATAGCAAGTGCTTGTGTTCCCTCAATCAAAGCACTTCTATTCACTCTAGATGTCATCAAGTTCATCACCTTCATGTGCACTTAATTTTAGATTTACCTCCATTGGAGTACTTGCAACTTTGGCATCCTGCAGTTTAAACTTCTTCAACATATCCTGTATGTATTTTTTCTGAGTAATATAGATTCCATAGTTAGTATAAACTGAATCAAGTCCAAGAAAGTACTTTAGTAACCCAAGATCACTGATCTTGAACTCCTTCATCATCTGGTTCTTGATTTGTCTGATTCCATGGACATCATTACCTGTAAGTATGATATCATCAACATAAACACATAGGTATATTACCTTTGAATTACTTCTCTTAATGAATAGAGAAGTGTGTGCCTTGCTCATGACAAAACCTTGGTCTTGAAGATATGTGGTCAACCTGTGATTCCATGCTCTAGGTTCCTGCTTCAATCAATAAAGAGCCTTTTTTAATTTGCATACATGTGTCAACTTATTAGGATCCTCATAACCAGGAGGTTGTGACATATATACCTCCTCTGAAATCCATCCATTCAAAAACGCATTTTTTACATCTAGCTGATACATGTTCCAATTCTTAGATGTAGCTACACTTACAAATACCCTGATGGTTGGCATCTTGGCCACAGGTGAGAATGTTTCTTCATAGTCAATGCCTTGGGTTTGTGCAAAACCCTTGGCCACTAATCTAGCTTTGTACCTGCTAATTGACCCATCAGAATTACTTTTGATTTTATAGATCCATCTAGATCCAATTATCTTCATAGCCTCTTTCTTTGGTACTAGTTCCCATGTGTCACTTTCCTTGAGTGCTTCAATCTCCTCATCCATAGCTTCCTTCCATTCTGTCTTCGTCTTTCCTTCTTCAAATGATCCTAGTTCTTCAATTGACAAGTCTTTGGCAAGATAAATAGAATGTTTAGTGACAAGAGAGGTGTCATACCCATATCTAATAGGTTTTTTGCTCTCTCTTTGTGATCTTCTAATTGCTTGATTTGAAGTTTCAGGTATGTCTTCTAGTTTCTTCATCTTGAGTTTGCCTTTGGACTTCCATGCCTTGAATTCTTCAAGATTGATAATGTCTTCATCATTTGAACTGGTGTCTTCATTCTGAGTAGGTTCCTTCTTAGTAAGACATGGAAAATCCTCCTCCAAGTCATAGGGTAGTTTAACCTTCCTGCATTCATTCTCATACCAAGAATCATTTTCATCAAAGACAACATCTCTACTAACCATGAATCCCTTATTTGAAGGGTCGTAGAGCTTGTACCCTTTCTGATTTAGATCATATCCAAAAAAGATACACTTCTCAGCCTTAGGGTCTAGCTTACCTCTTATCTAAGAAGGAATGTGTACATATGCTACACATCCAAATATCCTGCAGTGATCAAGTGATGGTCTCTTACCATGCCATGCTTCATAAGGAGTCATCCCATGAAGGGATTTAGATGGCAAACTGTTTATGAGATAAGTGGCAGTAGATACACTCTCTGCCCATAAGTAGTTAGGTAATTTTTTTTCATTCAACATTGACCTAGCTGTTTCAACAATCAATCTATTTCTTCTATCAGCTACCCCATTCTGTTCAGGAGTATACCTTGTGGTGATTTCTCTCTTGTTCCCTCTGTCTTGCAAGAATGCTTCAAATTCATTGGAGAAGCACTAACCTCCTCCATCTGACCTTAGCCTCTTTAGGTTTCTTCCTGTCTGATTCTCAACAAGTGCAAGATATTTTTTAAAACAATTGAACACTTCATCTTTGTGCTTCGTAAAGTACAATACAGTCCACCTGCTATAATCATCAATAAAAGATACATAGTACCTTGATCCTGAGATTGAGAGGTCTTTGCTTGGTCCCCATACATCCGTATGGACAAGTTCTAGGTAGTCCTCATGCATGTAGCCGTTCCTTGAGAATGGTAACCTGTGAGACTTTCCAAACTGACAAGCACCACACTTGTAGATCATATGTTGCTTGGATACATTAGGTATCCCAAGCACACATTGATCCCTGCATATTTGTTTCAAGGTTCTTTCACCTACATGCCCTAATCTTTTATGCCAAATCTCAAGCTCTCAAAGTGTTTAATCTTTATAATTGTAGAGTGCAATATTCTTTGTATCGTCTAGCTCAAAAGTGAAAAGTCTACCTGATTTTTCTCCTTTAGCTATTCTCTTGAACCCATGCTTGGGATCCTCCACAAATGCTCCAAATTG
>CM035428.1:143646391-143653891 GCA_020310875.1 Ceratopteris richardii
AATTCAACCCTTCTGATTGGACTCAAATATTTAGTGTCATTGAAGTAGCAGTGAACAAACCAATAGTCATACATCATTATGATGAAGGTGGCTACATCTTGGATGTTTTTATGGTGAATGCTGTAGAAGATAAAATGATGGAACTTGATCCAATAATTGAATTACTTAAACTATTGAAAGTATATTGTATCCACAAGATGGCACTGAATTAGACATTGACAACTATCAAATTCTTCACATGGAAAGCGCTTTTGATAGAAGAATATGTGTAAGATATGGTATGAGACATATAACATGGAAAAGCAAAAAAAAACATCTTGTAAGTTCATGAACAAGGAGCTAGGAATGAATGAGCTAGTGTCTCGAGGAGTAGTTTAATAAAGGGAACAAAATTTGAAGTTTCTGAGCCTTTCATCAAAAGTAGGTCAATCCTTGATGCAATCACAGACTTTTTTAAGGACATGGATCATGCAATGTAGGTGCCCCAAGAAAATCAACCTCAATTTGGACTTTGAAAGATCATTTGATAGACTTCAATGGGTCTTTATCTTGCAATCTTTCAACAGCCTTGGATATGGACCCAAGTTCACCAAAATGATTTCCACACTCATGGATAAGGCTTCAGCTCATATTTACATTAATGGAAACATCTATCTAGCTTCCTTTCTTAAGTGTTCCATCAAGAAACTTTGTCCCTTAGCCAAATTGTTGTTTGTTACCACTGCTCTCTGAAGGATAGCCAAATTGTTGTTTGTTACCACTGCTCTCTGAAGGATTTTAGCACTCGAGATTAGAAAACAAAAAAAAAAAAAACCTTCGATTTTGGCTATGATTTTCAATGTCTATAATTAACTTCTTGATGTTGATCTTTTTTGTACCTACAAAAGTAGACAATAAAAATAAAGTTAGAGAATGTGTACCCATGGATATGCGCATGTGTGCTTGACATGTCATATATGTGTGTTTGAGAAAGTGAATGTATGTATTCCTAGATGTGAATTTTGTATATGAGTTGTTGTTTCTATGAGTTGTCTACGTGCCGATTGTTGTGTATGTATATCCATATCTATGTGCCTAAATATATGTGAGTACCTATGTTTGTGATTGTCTATGTGGCTATGTGAATGAGCATATGTGCATCTAATGTGTATGTGGTTGTGCATGTGTTTTGTGCTTGTGTATGTGTGAATGGTTATGTACCTAGATGTCTATGTGACTACCAAGTGTTTATGTGAGTACCTATGCTTGTGTGTGTTTGTGAGTCTCGATTTCCATGTATTTATGACCCTATGTGATAATGTGCCTATGTGGTTATGTATGTTTTCGTGTCTATGTGCTTATGGATATGCAAATGTGCATCTATGTGTATGAGCTGAGTTTTTTATAGCCTTAACATACGCATCCTTTTTCTCTTTTGTTGTAGTTTGATGTTATTCTCATCGAGCATGCTAGTATAATATATATATCCAAATGTTTTCAAAATGGGAATCAAAGGGTCCATTGCCAAAATAATCCTCTTTTCATGATTTCAATGAAATGCTTCCCTATAAGTTTGACGAAGAATGTAGAATACAATATTAATTTATCTATTGGGCTTTGAGGGCAAGGCAAGCACACAAAGATCACAAGGATGATGAAGAAGCTTGGATCACAATACTCAGTGTATTGCTGGGTGAATGTACAAAATATAACTAGCCCATTGAGGTTATAGACATGTGTTTTCAATTGTTACTAGAAGAATGTACAAATATAACTAGCCCATTGAGGTTAACTACCCCATTGGGGTTATAGACGTGTGTTCTAAATAGGAGAAAAGTGCCTCCTAATCCTAAGTGTGTCCACAAATATCACTATGGAAATATGTCAACAAATCCATCTTGGGATCCATGTAGTGGACAAGAGGGTGGAACTCATGTACAAGAAAGTGCCAAGCTTTCTGGACTAAAATCAATCCACAAAAGGAAGTAAGCCCGAATCTTTTTGAAAGTTTGGAACTTTTTCCTAGGTACAACCTTTGTGGAAAGTTCTACAACAACATCCTACGTAGGCACATAAGCGAAAGTGATCTATCCAATAGACAATATATCCCTAACATAATGATAATGCACCTCAATGTGCATGCTATGAGTATGGAATACATGGTCCCTCGTAATTGCCAATGTGCTCTGATTGTTAGTAAATATGGTGGTAGCAAAAGAGTGACCAACAATCAAAATGAGCTAAAAGTTATTTGAGACTCATGCACTCAATGGTAGCTATGAAAGCTGCCCTATACTAAGCTTCACAACTAGAAGTGTCCACAATAGGCTACTTCTTGCTCAAAAAGGATATGCATAAGCTATGAAGCATGAAGCAAAAACCACTTGTGGACACATGAGTGTCGTAGAAAGGAGGCCAATCCAAGTCTAAAAAAATATGGAACACATCTAAGAGCTTCTTGGATTCAACATTTTGTGGCTATTACAAAATTCGACATTGATGAAATCTAATAGTTGGATCAAACTACATGTGTCCTTATGACTAGTCACTGATGTGTGTAACCACTATCAGTGACCCAAGAAACATGCTTATCAAAGTGTTATGTCTCAAGAAACACATCTAGGGATATATTTCTCATTCCTTTTTCACTTGATGACCTCCCTTGCATCTATTTTTGCCATGCTTTTAGTGCACTCTTCCACCCACATGCACAATTTTACTAGTTCGCTCAAACGGAACTTTATTCACTTGTAGTAAAACGTGCACATACGTTTTCGTGCTTGCTTTAGTGCACACTTGCACCCACATGCACAATATTTCTTGAGTTCGCATAAGTTCACTTTATTCACTTGTACTTGGCGTTGAATGACAAAGAAGAAAGAAACAAGATGAAGTGGATAAAAGAGCGTAAATCCATGATGAAGTGGACTTTTATGATGAAAACAAGGAAAAAATAATGTCCCTAAAGAGATAAGAGGAGTTTAAAGAATTTGGGTATTTTGGGACACTATTGAAAATAAGACGAACGGTCTTCTAGACTATAAAAATTCCACATTTAAAACAAATCATAAGGAAAACTACAAGTCATTTAATACATCGACTTCTATGCTAGGACATACCCCTAGGGATACGGCATTGTATATATTTAGGTTGATTTGTTCAACGTGAAGGTTCACTTTTACATACAACCTTAAATGATAAATCATATGGATACATGTATGATGAATTGGATTCATGAGGGTTTTCTAGAGAGCTCTTGGTTCATGGATACACAAGACATGTGTCAAAATACTGTTCTTGATTCACAAAAGATTTAAGTACAATGCGATTGCACTTTAGATGGTAAGGATGTCAAGAGAATAGCTACTTTACTATCTTTCTCAATATGGCAATTCATAAGTCAATTTTTGGTGATGAAAAGCATGTCTTGCAAAAAAACTGGTGAGTCTCAAAGAAAAATCCTTCAATAAATACATTACAAACATCAGAGTATGCACATTCTATACATATATGCCTATGATAATTCAAGCCCCTTCTGATACAGCACACAAGGATGCCGCTTCAGAAAAGTTGAGATTTGTGTGACAATGTGTAATTTCTCCAGGAATGCCAACCATCATAGGTGTGATTCTCTGTTGAAATTTAGGAAATCGCATGCATAAACAGTAAGGAATGGAGCAGCGCATGAAAGATGTTCATGATGAACATGAAAGAGGGCTGCTAAATACGTTGAGGACCCAGTTCTTTGAATGAGTAGAAGGGGATGGCGATTGATGATCTTCGATAGGGAGTAGCTCCAATGGCGACTCGATGATCTTCGATAGGGTGTAGCTCCAATGGCGATTGATGATCTTCGATAGAGTGTAGCTCCAATGGCGATTGATGACCTTCGATAGGGTCCAACTGATGATCTTCGAGCTCGACACCTGTTGCAGACATCAGTTGCGTTGTGCAGATCAAGTACGTATGATGGCTGCTAATTTTTGAATCCTGTCAAATTGTGGAGATATGCATCATTCTAGTGCACCAATGAAGGCAGCCCAACATTGCTTCAGTAGCTGGACACAGGATATAGCTCCAATGGCGATTGATGACCTTCGATAGGGTGTCGCCTTGATGATCTTCGACAGGGTGTCGCTCCAATGGCGATTGATGATCTTCGATAGGGTCCTCACATGGATGTCATCTTGTCGATAGCGTAAGGGAGAGAGAAGTATGAAAAATGGTCTGTGGGATTCATCATCTTGAACTCTGCCTTGCGTAGCTGATTTTGGCACCACATGCAGCATACGATGACGCCATTGCAGTAAGCAAGAAGCAACAAACAAGATGGAGAGAACAGCATGAGGCGTAGAACTTCAACGAGCTACTCAATGATTCTGCAACGAAAAGAAAGTACATCCATGATTTGATATGACGGATTATGATAGGAAGGAGAAAAGAAGTAACGCATCCAAAGGGAAATGGGGCCATCTCAAGACGAGGCCATTTCTGCACACTAAGAAAAAGAAGGAGAAAGCTATTTTCTAAGATTCAGACTACTCAGACCATAACAGAAAGCTCTCACATTCTCTCCTTTTCCCTCTCTCACTCACACAAAGAGGTGGCATGTGCAAGAAGTAACAGCGCAAATGGCATGGCTGTGTGAGGGTGTAGATGTGGACTGATACTTCTGCCCAAAGGACTTGAGGTGCACAAGAGAATATTTACTAGCCAAATGATGGATGTATCACACCTTACAATAACATGGGTAGCTATCTCTCCCTCTCTCTCTTTGTCATCTACACACATGAAACATCCCAGAAGACAAGAATGTGTACATATATCTCCTACACACATAAAAATTCCAAGACACAAGAATTTGTACATAGAATAGTAGTCACTTCCACTTTATCTCTCTTTTCCGATCATTGTCTTCTTCTCCTTCTTTCGCTTTCTCTAAGAAGCTGAAGCATTTAAAGTTCTTTCTCTTTCTTACTCTCGAAGGTACAACACAAAAATTTGCATTAATTCTAAATTTGTTTACATAGAGTGCATGTCTATCAACCTCATTGATTATTCTTTATGCCTAAACGTAGCTTTGATGGCAACTGTTTTACCCTTCATTGCTCTTAATCACTGCTGCTCTACTTTTACATTCTCGGATACATATCTTCAACCATAGCTGCTAGGTACTCAACTACTATCATTATATGATTAGCTTACACTCATAACTCTCGCATTTTTCAACCATACGGTAACCACATACATGTTTTGGGACTGTCAACTATCTTATATATAACCGGCCATCACCTTCACAATTCCCCTTTCCCTCTCTCCCTCTCTCCTTCTCTCTCTCTCTCTCTCTCTCTCTCTCTCTCTCTCTCTCTCTCTCTCTCTCTCTTACACACACACATACACGTGCTCACACAACAGACACAGACAATCAACCACCTACGCACATGGACACAAGCATACTCAGCCACATATGCATGAAAGATCTTTGTGTCACTCCCTGTTTCTTTCTCTCTCTCTCTCTCTCTCTCTCTCGGATGTGCACAGGAAACTACAAAAATAGTCAAATTGAAGACAAATAAGTGAACAAAAATGTGATCTATGAAGAAATATCGAGCAGTAAATCTGAAATCCACAGAACAAGCACTCCACAAAAATTAGAATGCATAAACAATCAATGTCTTGCCTTTAAACATCCCTAAGGAACCAACAACAAAATACAATCTCCTTTCTCTCAGTTTCTCTCTATCTTTCTCTCTCTCTCTCTCTCTATCTATCTATCTATCTATCTATCTATCTCCCTATCTCTCTCTCTCTCTATCTATCTATCTATCCATCTATCTATCTATCTATCTATCTACCTACCTCTCTCTCTCTCTCTCTCTCTCCCTCTGTCTATTGCCTGTAAAAATCATTAAAGATAACCCTTGATGGGGCATTTAATGTTGCTCAATACATCCCTGACCATGCATTGAATGTCAAAGTCACTCCACAGATGAAGCAAAAGAGCACATTATAGCTTTTCTGCTAGAACAAGGTTACGTTGTACACATATGCTTTTTCTTCTTGTCCACCAAAAATGGGAGCACATCAATGTTATAATAAGGGGATGGATCTAAAAGATGAAGAAACGATAATACATCAAACTTCACCTCTATCAAACCATGTGAATCCTAAATAATAAATGTCAAAATCATATTATCTGACACTTACCCTCATTACACTTCAAAGCTCAACACTTACACATGTTTCACAGATGTTGCAGCTAAACTTTTGTGAGTGTTTCAAGATGTTGCTCAAAGGTGTTTCAAGACACAAAGAAACCCTGAATTTAGAAAAAGACATGCTTTACCCTATGCATGTGAGCCCCATTCCATTCTCCCTGCATAACATACCTCCATTGTTAGTTAACTCAAACAGGTTGAAAAATGCTATCACTAAGAGATATGTTCACCACAAAAAAGGACTCCCCCCTCTCACAAGAACGATAATGGATCTCTGTTGTATTCTCTTCCTCAAAAACCCACATATGTCTTACATTCTTCCTATTTCCGTGAACCGACATGAAGCCACTTTTTTTTGCCTTGTGCATATCTCACTTTGCCAATAGCACATTTTTTCTACCTCGAAATTTTTCTTCTCCTACACTCTTTCTGCTCATTAATTCTGCCTAGCTTGAAGCAGCCCATATGCGTTATCTTCAATTCTTTGCACACTTACCCTGAATTTATTTCAATTTTACAGCCCTTCTTCACATCAAAGTCCTCATTCTAGGTCCATTGGAATTAGGATTATAGTATCAAGTATTCTACTCATGCCCCATTGTTGGAAATATAGTTGTTTTTAAGATTTGGTAGTTCCTTGTAACGCACCCAATTTTTCTAAGATTAGTTTATTTATGCTAGGAAATATTATAGATTTTCAGATTTGGTAGCTCCTTGTAAGGCACCAATTTTTCTAAGATTTATTTATTTATGCTAGTTATGTCATCACTAGGGGTAGACATTTTAGACTACTTCTCCTTCAACCTTTGTCCTTTCTTTTTCTCCCATGATTGCTTTCTTACTTTCATTTTCGTCCTCTATGATGTCCAATCTTCTTTGTCATCATCCATTTTTGCATCTGACGCTTATTCATCAACCTTATTTGAGCATTCCTTGCCCTCATCAAAGTCATGTGGTAGTGATTTTATTGAATCTCAATCTTATCAAACTTTCTTCTTTTTCTTGACTTTACATTTTCTCGTAAAACCATGAACGTCAATCTATCCATATAGTGACTTCTATCAAATTTGCAAAATCCTATTCACCAGCTAGCTACGTATACCTAGATTCTACACTCTTAAGATATCGCCATAATCCATGAAAAAAATAGAAATCCACTTATTCTCAAGAAGGTGTCTAAGTCATCTTTAACGGATTCAACAAGCTCCGACACTATAGCCCATAACCTTTCACTAATAAGTATTTTTGCTTAATCCTCTTTAACTTTCAAAAAATATCTTCTAGTTTCTTATTGACCCTCAAT
>CM035428.1:143656391-143658891 GCA_020310875.1 Ceratopteris richardii
TCTATCTATCTATCTATCTATCTATCTATCTATCTATCTATCTACCTACCTACCTATCTATCTATCTATCTATCTATGTATCTATCTATCTATCTATCTATCTATCTATCTATCTATCTATCTATCTATCTATCTATCTATCTATCTATCTATCTATCTATCTATCTATTTATCTATCTATCTATCTATCTATCTATCGATCTATCTATCTATCTATCTATTTGTCTATCTGTGTGTTTATCTGTCTGTCTATGTGTCTGTTTGCCTGTCTCTTGTTTATCTGTCTATTCGTCCCTCTATATGTTTGTCAGTTTTTTTATCTGTTCGTCTCTTTGTTTGTTTGCATGTGTATCTGTGAGTGTGTGTGTCTGTCTATCTATCTATGTGTTTGTCTATCTATCTATCTATCTATCTATCTATCTATCTATCTATCTATCTATCTATCTATCTATCTATCTATCTATGTATCTATCTATCTATTTGTGTGTCTATCTGTGTGTCTATCTGTCTGTCTGTCTATCTATCTATCTATCTATCTATCTATCTATCTATCTATCTATCTATCTATCTATCTATCTATCTATCTATATATCTATATATATATCTATGTCAGACATTGGTCTATAGAGACCATTCCATGTGTGTGTGGGACGAGGTTTAGTTAGCCAAGGTCCTGAGTGTTGAGGACATGATTGCTCCTGCTTCATCTACATTTGTATTCGCATGAGTGCATCTTCATTTTGTATCCAGGAGGCACTCCATTTCTAGTCTTTTTCCATTTTATATTGTATTTCCTTTGTATTTGGGTACCTTGCCATGTGCTTCTACCAGTTGTATTCATTCTCCTTTCAGGAGACTTATCCCACATATGATGTACTTTTGTGAGCCCCTCCCAAATCTATATAAGGAGGGCCTCTCCCCTCATTTGTACTTGGTTAGAAGCTTGAGGAGCCTAATCCATGCTCTTGGCAAGCTCATTTCTAATCAACATGAGTTTACCCACTTCATGGTCTATTCATTTTGTGTCTCACACATTCTTTGTTTTGTGAGAGTACTTTACGTTTCATTTTGCTTCCGCATGCGTACTCTCTACATGGTATCAGAGCGCTAGGTGGAGGTCTTGGTGGTGCGTTTGGCAGTCGTTTTGGTGGTGGTGGTGCTTCATTTTGGTGGCGTGCTTTCACGTCATTGAGAGAGGACTTTTTGCCATCAATTTTTGGGATTCATCTTGCCCATTTGCCCACCCTCCCACCCTTTATTTTATCATTTTGTAACCTTTTAACCTTGTTTTGCCCTCCCACCCACCCTCTTTGTGTGAAGACTTTTAACACTTTGTTGGCATTTAGAGGCAGTCCCTTCGTTTTTGACACTTTGATGAAGTGATTCATCTCACAGTTAGTGTTTCTCAACACTGTTTTGATACATCATTTTTAGGACATATTGTGTGTTTGCCCGATAAATATTTGATTTCAATCTTTAGGATCTTTGTGCCTACACACACTGTCACCTGTGTGTTTGCGCCTGCTCACAAGCGTGACCAGTTTCCCATCAGCCATCAGGACATTCGACAGTTGTTGACTGTGTGAATACACAGTTACAGAGAAAGATAGAAGACGAGAGGGAGCGGATGCAGAAGAAGGTAGATATTGCTGGAAAATCACGAGGGATGACTATCAGAGAAGAGAAACCATAGCTATCATCGGCGACTAAATCCAACAGAAACGCAGTTACACTTGATATTCCAGAGCTAACACAACTGTATATGGTTCGTGAGAGCATGCCTAACTGCTACGGTCAGCACACTTCTCTTGCCATTGAGACGGCACTGCAGGAGATCGAGCAGAATTGCTAAGCCTCCTTGCCGATTCCAATCCATCCAGCACTTCCGACATGGAGGGCCGATCATAACTGCATGCTTGGACGCAATGATATGCCACTACCGCGAGTTTCTCTGCTATGCCCTAGTTGTACTCTCTATAACGTGCTGGTTGTACTTTTTTTTTCAGCTTCGGATCGACTAGCTCTTTAAACTCCACGTCTTGACGTATCACCGAAAATGCCAACTGCACAAGTGATCTGTTCAGCAGAGAGTCACTATCTATGGCTTTCCTACCACTCAACAGCTGCAGCAGCACCACGCCAAAGCTGTATACATCACTTGCTTCGGTTAGCTGCACCAAAATCAGATACTCTAGATCCAGATAGCCTGTAGTACCTAGTCCTGCAGATACAATAAGAAAACGCCTGCAGATACAACGCGGATCTGACGGACGAGAGCGCATGTTAGTGTGCATCTGAGAGAGAGCGCCATTATCCTTGATTCGTTCTTCCTTTCAACCCGGAAGCAGAAGCCTTCACTTTGAAGGTAAAAATTGTCTTCCTGTAGAAGACGAACCCACAGTCCCTCGTCCTGGTGGGTTACGCCGGATGTGCTGAGTAACTCACCCTCCAACATCCGCGATAGGTAGGCATCAGCACCACAATTCGACAGAGAAGGTCA
>CM035428.1:143676391-143813891 GCA_020310875.1 Ceratopteris richardii
TCAAATCCACCATGGACTAGGCAACCAACATCGGCCACCAGTGAGGCCAAAACCACCATTAGGAGTGTAGCGTGGAATACCTCCAATTAGACTAGCAATTCCTATAATGCCTAGACCACCAGAACCCATCAGAAGACTAAGACCAATTCAAGTAGCTAAGTGTATGAGAAATCATTACAACGGAATGGGAGAACCTTACGATCACATAGCTGAATTTAAACAAGTTCTACGGGCTAAGCAAGTGGATGATTTCTTTGTGCAGTATGAGTCCTTCGGACTTACTCTCACAAGGACGGCTTTGACTTGGTTCCAACCATTGGATTCCAATCGATTTGGAGATATTGAGCAATTTTTTCAAGAGTTCATTGGAGAATTCACCAAGAGAGGGATTAAACACAACTCTTCATCCTTAATCCACAACTTTAAACAAAATCCAAATGAAACTGTGAAAACAGTTGCCTGAAGGTTCAATCAATATGTCGATAGATGTCCAGCTACAGAAAGACCCACTCAGCAAAAAATGATATCACTATTCTTAGACAGGTTGACAAACGAGACATTGAGAACCCTAGTCTATGTGAAACGACTTCAGACATTGAACGAGTGCCTTCAAGAGTGTATTGACCTACCTAGCTGGTGATCTCAAAAGCACACCAAGCCCTACGAAATCAGAAGACACTAGAAGTACACTGACATCCAACTCTAGTAACATAGAGAAGTTGGCAGAGCTGGTAGCCAAGAAGTTAGGAGTTCACGGATAAAGGAACCACTAGCATCCATCAATGAGAATACCCATGTTGCGAAGATGTAGTTTATGCGGAGGAGACCATCCAACTCACATGTGTGTTAGAGGAGGAACAGGCTTGCCTCAAGTTTATCCATTCAATAGGCAGCCACATCAAGGAACTGCCCTGTATTTTGTTGGGAGAGGATGGTTGGATGCACTCAGAGATTGAGTAGGTGCTGCTAAACCTGCTTCACACCAGCCCTCCTTTGACTCCAGGAATGATTAATACACTTGCTTAGCTTCCAAATGATATCAAGAAAGCATATATGTACTTTGCAAATGATATGTGTAATGATCAAATCAAAACAGATAACTTTGCACTTCACAAATCCAAGAAAACTTGCTATTTTGGTATTGATACCTGCTCAGTCTTTCACTCAGTATGACCAGCACACTTACAATTGATCATATTCCTTCTGGACATATTTAATTAGCTTAACAAGCTACCATTTGCAAGTGGAATCATTCAAATTGATAAACTACGCACAGAGAAATAACTTTAGCAAGTTTATGGTCACTCCCGACTTTTTAGGAGATGTGCAGACAAATACCAGAGACTGCTTCGAAGACGATTTCTCGAAAATGGCTGAGTCAAACTTCTTCAAACTTTGTAGTCTTGTAGAATGCTTTGAGTTGGTTCCAACAAGTCTTGAATCACTTGATTTGGTTGAGTAGATCTTGAGATATGCCTTGTTGAAGTTGACAGACTTGGAGTGTATACTCAGAGAATCACAGAGTAGATGAATGTAAGTATTTGTATTAGATCACATGAATGTACATTCCCATTGGCATGATAAACATAGCTCAATGGTACTCAGAGGTGTAGGCTATGGAGTAGACCTCACACACTCAATAATTGATACAGAAATGCCTCGGGATTGGTGACACTATTCGCGACTTTTCAAGTACAACTTATATATGAAATGAGTGAGAGTTTGAATTCAAATTTGAATTCTTGGCTCCCTTCAATTACTCCTCTAAAAGTAGGGAGATATTCTCTCAATCACAAGTTCTAATTTTCCACGAATCTATCAAGTAGGTGTATCCATAAGATTCCAAGTCATTTAGACTTTTACAAGGAGTAAAATGGTAAGAACTTATAAGCATAAGTTCCTATAGTCCTTCTCACATGTTGAGTCTTCAAGATAGTATCCAAGCCAAATTGTGAAGGCTTGAATTGCACCAACAGCTCCCCCTCAAGCCAAACATTTTGGCTCAAGTCTTCAGCTTCATTCTTCAATCGCATCCTGCAATCCAATCATGGATTTGAATCTGCATAACTTGTTTCCATCCAAAGCTTTAGTAAGTAAATCTGCACATTGCATATTAGTGGACACATAAGTCAATTGAATGTCTTTGCTTAGCAATTTTTCTCTCACATAGTGGTAATGAACCTCTATGTGTTTTGTCCTAGCATGATATATTGGATTAGCTGCAAGGTGAAGTGAACTTGTGTTATCTCCAAAGATATTTGGAGGCCTTGTGTATAGGCCTAACTCTGTATACAAAAGCTTCAACCAGATAGCTTCTTGAGTGGCATTGGCTAGCCCTCTATACTCTGCTTCAGTGGATGACAAAGCTACTGTAGGTTGTTTCTTGGCTGACCAAGAAATAGGTTTATCACCTCCAAAACATATGTATCCTGATGTGCTTCTCCTATCATCCTTGCATCCTGCCCAATCTGCATCTGAATATACTTTAATATCAATATCTGATGTATAAGGAAAGTACAAACCATGGTTCTGAGTTCCCTTTAGATACTTCAAAATCTTCTTTGCTGCCTCTAGGTGAGGTACCCTTGGTTTGTGCATGAATTGGCTTAGCACACTAACTCCATATGCTATGTCAATTCTGGTTAAAGTAGCATAATTCAAACTACCAACAATACTTTGGTATCCTGTAATGTCTTGGACTTCATCACCTTCATGAGCACTAAGCTTTAGGTTTACCTCCATTGGAGTACTTGAGACTTTAGCATCCTGCAAATTAAACTTCTTGACTATATCCTGTACATACTTCTTTTGAGTAATATATATACCTGAATTAGTATAAACCAATTCAAGTCCTAGAAAGTATTTCAATAATCCAAGATCATTGATCTTGAACTCCTTCATCATCTGTCCTTTGATGTGTCTAATCCCACTGACATCATTGCCTGTAATGATGATGTCATCAACATAAACACAGAGATAGATTACCTCTGAATTTTTCCTTTTGATAAATAATGATGTATCTGCCTTGCTCATTATAAATCCTTGGTCTTGTAGGTATGTTGTCAATCTGTAATTCCATGCTCTAGGTGCCTGCTTCAAACCATACAGAGCCTTCTTCAATTTACAAACATAATTTACCTTCTTGGGATCTTCATAGCTAGGTGGTTGTGACATGTAGACTTCTTCAGATATCCATCCATTCAAGAAAGCATTCTTGACATCTAATTGGTACATGTTCCAATTCTTGGATGCAGCTACACTAACCAAAATTCTGATTGTTGGCATCTTAGCCACAGGAGAAAATGTCTCCTCATAATCAATGCCTTGGGTTTGTGCAAAACCCTTGGCTACCAACCTAGCTTTATACCTGTTGATTGTACCATCAGAGTTCCTCTTGAGTTTGTAGATCCATCTGGATCCTATCACCTTCATAGAGTCCTTCTTGGGTACCAAGTCCCATGTATCACTCTCCTTGAGAGCCTCTATTTCTTCATCCATAGCTTCTTTCCATTCTGGTTTGGTGATTGCCTCCTCATATGAACCTGGTTCTTCATTCAACAAATCCTTTGCAAGATATACAGAATGCTTAGTTACAAGAGAAGTGTCATACCCATATCTGATAGGCTTCTTACTTTCTCTTTGAGATCTCCTCATAGCTTGAGTTGAGGATTCTGGTATATCCTCTAGCTTCTTCATTTTCATCTTCCCTTTGGACTTCCATGCCTTGAATTCCTCAAGGTTAATTGTGTCATCATCATCTGAACTTGAGTCTTCTTTCTGGATTGGTTCCTCCTTGGTGAGCTTTGGGAAGTCTTCTTCCATGTCATAAGGTAGAATAACCTTCCTACATTCATTTTCATACCATGAGTCATTCTCATCAAAGATGACATCTCTGCTTACCTTGAAACCTTTGTTTGAGGGGTTGTAGAATCTGTACCCTTTCTGATTTAAAACATAATCAATGAAGATACATTTTTCAGCTTTAGGGTCTAGCTTTCCCCTTACCTGTGAGGGAATATGCACATATGCAACACAACCAAAAATTTTACAATGATCCAATGATGGTCTCTTACCATGCCAAGCTTCATAAGGTGTCATTCCATCAAGTGACTTTGATGGCAACCTGTTAATGAGATATGTGGCAGTAGATACACTCTCTGCCCAAAGATAATTTGGTAATTTCTTTTCATTAAGCATAGACCTAGCTGTTTCAACAATGAGTCTGTTTCTTCTTTCAGCTACCCCATTTTGTTCAGGTGAGTACCTTGTGGTTATCTCCCTTTTGATGCCTCTTTCCTGCAAGAAATCTTCAAACTCATTTGAGAAGTATTCACCTCCTCCATTTGACCTTAGCCTCTTCAAGTTTCTTCCTGTTTGGTTTTCAACAAGTGCAAGATATCTCTTGAAACAATTAAACACTTCATCCTTATGCTTCATAAAGTATAAGACAGTCCATCTGCTATAATCATCAATGAAGGACACATAGTACCTTGATCCTGAAATGGAGGGATCCTTGCTAGGTCCCCAAACATCTGTGTGTACCAAGTCTAGGTAGTCTTCATGCATGAAACCTTTCCTTGAGTAGGGCAACCTGTGAGACTTACCAAACTGACAAGCACCACACTTGTAAATCATATGTTGCTTGGATACATTAGGTATCCCAAGCACACATTGATCCTTGCACATTTGCTTTAGGGTTCTTTCACCTATGTGACCTAACCTCTTGTGCCATATTTCTAATTCTGAAAGTGTTTGATCCTTGTAAATGTATAAAGCAATGTTTTTTGTGTCGTCTAGCTCAAAAGTAAATAATCTACCTGATTTTTCTCCCTTGGCTATCCTTCTGAATCCATGTCTTGGGTCCTCCAAATATGCTCCATGTTGATTGAACCTAACCTGTAAACCTTTTTCCACAATCTGACCTACACTCATTAAGTTCTTGGTGATTGTTGGGACATAAAGTACTCTGCTCAATAAGTTTTGATTACCATCACTAGTCTTTACATTACAAATCTTTACAACAGAATGCTTAGTATCATCACCTGTTTGTACCTGATGTTTGCCTTTGGGTTCTTCCAAATCAAAAAGTAGTGCCACATTACCAGCTACATGGTTAGAACACCCTGAATCAATATAAAATAAATGATCATCATTTGTACCTGCCTTGGAGGTCATATTCATGATCAATAGGGAGTCATCTTGCTCCTCTGTGTAGTTGTTGTAATCCTTCCTATTTCTGAATCCACCTTGGTAGTTACCATTGTGATTGTGGTTCTAATTGTTGTTGTACTGATTGTTGTATCCATTGTAGCCTTGGTGTTGGTTGAATCTACCTCTACCTTGAGAGTATCCACCTCTTTGATAGCCTCTTCCTCTCTGATTCTTATAATTTCTGTAGCACTCATCTGTGGTATGGTTAGACAATCCACAAATGTTGCATGGTGATGAATTGTAGGGTCTCCCCCTACCTTGCTTACCTCCTCTGCCTCTACCTCTTGAAGATCTACCTCTCCCTGCATAGTTGGCTTGGGAGGTAGAGCCTTCTTCATCAACCTTCTTACTTTTACTTTTATCTTTAACCTTCTTATCAGTGTATAAGGCAGAGGGGTTGTTACCTTTTGATTGCTCTCCATTCCTTGTAAGCTTTGCTTCATGTGTGAAGAGTTGACCAATTAGAGTTGTTAAATCAGGAGCATGTATGTCCATGTATAGGTCCATTGCTGTGGTAAAGCTCTCCCATTTGTCATCAGCCTTTAGTCCATTGATTGCCTACCTTACTATTTGTTCCTCTTCAATCTCCTCTCCAATACTTGCAAGCTGGTCTGCAATGTCTTTGACCCTAGTGACAAAGTTTGAAACTGATTGCTTTGATTGCTTCCTAAGTGTAGTGAATTCAATCCATAGTTGATTCTTTCTGGCCCTTGTACTTGATGAAAAATATGTTGACAAGGTTTCCCAAGTCTCTTGGGAAGTCTTGCAATTCCTTATGTGAGGTAAAAGGAAATCAGATATAGAGTTAAGAAGATAAGACCTTGCCAATGCATCTTTTGCACACCATGTGTTGAGCCTCTCTTGTTCATCCTTGGTGGGTAGTCCTCTTGCTTTGAATGAGGGCAATTCCTCATCTCCTGAGATGAATCCAAATAAGCTTCTTCCTTGTAGATAGGTCTTCATCCTTAGAGACCAAGCTTGGTAATTGTTCCTGTCCAATTTGTCAATGAATGAAGGAAAACCATCTCCCATGTTACCTTATTTGCTCTGATACCACTGTTGGGAGAGGATGGTTGGATGCACTCAGAGATTGAGTAGGTGCTGCTAAACTTGCTTCACACCAGCCCTCCTTTGACTCCAGGAATGATTAATACACTTTCTTAGCTTCCAAATGATATCAAGAAAGCATATATGTACTTTGCAAATGATATGTGTAATGATCAAATCAAAACAGATAACTTTGCACTTCACAAATCCAAGAAAACTTGCTATTTTGGTATTGATACCTGTTCAGTCTTTCACTCAGTATGACCAGCACACTTACAATTGATCATATTCCTTCTGGACATATCTAATTAGCTTAACAAGCTACCATTTGCAAGTGGAATCATTCAAATTGATAAACTATGCACAGAGAAATAACTCTAGCAAGTTTATGGTCACTCCCGACTTTTTAGGAGATGTGCAGACAAATACCAAAGACTGCTTCGAAGACGATTTCTCGAAAATGGCTGAGTCAAACTTCTTCAAACTTTGTAGTCTTGTAGAATGCTTTGAGCTGGTTCCAACAAGTCTTGAATCACTTGATTTGGTTGAGTAGAACTTGAGATATGCCTTGTTGAAGTTGACAGACTTGGAGTGTATACTCAGAGAATCACAGAGTAGATGAATGTAAGTATTTGTATTAGATCACATGAATGTACATTCCCATTTGCATGATAAACATAGCTCAATGGTACTCAGAGGTGTAGGCTATGGAGTAGACCTCACACACTCAATAATTGATACAGAAATGCCTCGGGATTGGTGACACTATTCGCGACTTTTCAAGTACAACTTATATATGAAATGAGTGAGAGTTTGAATTCAAATTTGAATTCTTGGCTCCCTTCAATTACTCCTCTAAAAGTAGGGAGATATTCTCTCAATCACAAGTTCTAATTTTCCACGAATCTATCAAGTAGGTGTATCCATAAGATTCCAAGTCATTTAGACTTTTACAAGGAGTAAAATGGTAAGAACTTATAAGCATAAGTTCCTATAGTCCTTCTCACATGTTGAGTCTTCAAGATAGTATCCAAGCCAAATTGTGAAGACTTGAATTGCACCAACATATTTCCATATAGAACAAAAATACACTAATCATACTATTGAGAATTTTCCATTCAATAGACAGTCACAACCTCTAAATCAACCTCAGTATAGGCCATATGGATACCCTCCTAGAGATCCAGGAAGGGAGATTCCCAGATACAGTCCCTATCTAGGACCACAAGGAGCACCTAGGCCATATGAGCAAGGGCAATATGTACAACCTCAGCCAGTGTTAGGACATCAACCACCATTTCCACATAATGTAGTGCTAGTTAAATATGCTCAACCAGAGGAAAACATGGAGAGTTCCATAGTACCACCATCACTAGTACCTAGTACAGAATCGACGAATCCAGGATACGAGCAGACCCAAGGAGAATACTATCCCTATGACACCAGTGTGGTGGAGTATGACTAAATTTATGATCCACCATACTATGGGTATGAGGGATATGACAACACCTACGGGCAAGAGTTTGCAATCCTAATGTACACTGCACCCAAGGCACCAACACCCATAAGACCACCCATCAGACCGCCCATGCCAAAAGGACCTTACTATAGATGTTGAGGAGACCACTTCATAAGAGAGTGCACTCGGCCATATAACCCACCACCATCTAGGACTTGGGAAGGGTATTGCAATGAATGTGGAAAGGAACATCTATTTAGAGATTGTCCAAATAATCCCAATAAGACTCATGATATTGCACCTATTAACATGATCGAAGTAATTGAATCGTCAAGAAGTGACAAGGAGTACATAGCACCATTAAAAGCCATCACACAAGCACAAGCTACAGGACAAGAAAGAAAACAAGTAAACTTAGAGCAAGAAAAGGGTAAAAACCTAGAACCCAAAGTGCAAGTAGCGGAAGACTCGGTAGCTTTACTAGAGAGTAACCAAGCAAGGAAAAACCAAAAGTGGAAGGTTAGAAGGGAAAAAATCAGAGAAAAATGGATAAAAAATAGGAACAAGGAGGACAAGAAGAACACAATAGGCAGTAAGAAACCTAAGGAACTTAAACTTCAGAAAGAAACCCCCGTTACACTGCAGACGCTAGAACCAAAAAAGCTAGGATCATTTTTAGTGGACCTGAGACCCGATGATTTGGATATGTGGTTAAAAGCTTACGAAGCGAGGATCACAACTGGACCCAACATAGAGCAGCACGAAAACTTTACCCACATGGAGAGTTAGAAAAAGAGAGACTTGCTATATGTAGAAAACTCATAGAAGTCGCTCAGGCCACTCTAGAGAAGACTATCCCTGTCCTCCCTGAGACAAAAATATCTAAGAATCAATACAATGATTATCTTAAAACCAAGGACTAGAAACCAAAAGAGAGGGATGATAAGAAAGAACTACTGAATACCCAGGACAAATCCATGTCCACAGTCCCTGATTTAGAGGCTGATTGGCCAAGAGAGTTGTGGATGAGAATTCGATAAGATCAATGGAAAAAGAATGGAATTGCAAAACTGCCTTTTGAGGAATTAGATGTGGAAGACTATCAGCCAACGCCAAATTTGGAAGAAATATATGAAGAAGTCTCTATGCTAGACCAAAATAGAGAGGAAGCACACAACATTTCTACCGTGCCAGACTACATGGGGGAATACGAGAAAGAATCCATAATCTTTCGTGCTCCCATAGTATGAGGAAAAGAAAAGGAGTCTATAGAAAAGACCTCACACAATCTAGTAGAACTCAAAAAGACCAAACTAAAATGTGGATTGACCGTGGAAGAATTACTTCATGTCAAACCGCAATTATGGAAACAATTAGTGGGAGAGTTGAAGTTAGAGCATGAGAAGAACAAAAAGGAAAGCAAGGAAATTGAAAACCCTTCTACTATACAAATTCGGGTGGATAAGGTTGGAGAATTTAGCAAAGGAGATGAGGGCAACACATGTTTACCCGTCACGTACAATGGATACATGACCAAGGCCATACTAGACACAGGAGCGGGAGTGAGCATTGCCACTTTTGTGGATGTGTAAGGAAGCAAAGAGAGAAGATGAAAAATTTCAGTTGTGGCCCATAGGACACCAAAATTATCAACCCGTAGAGGACCTAAGGTATATGCCTCAGGTTTTTTCGATGAAGTATTTGAGCCACATAGTTCGATGGAGGTTCTAGCCAATTTGGATGTATGTGTAAATGAAGAAGTATTGACCATGAATGAATGTGTAGATGAAGAAGGTTATGATGTAAGTTTTTACATGGTAGTCCTTCAGGAGGTAGAAGCAGGGGAAGGATTAGACAAGGAATGGAAAGAAGAATACGATAGCATAGATATGGAACCAGATTTTGATTCAGAGGAACGGTACTTAGAAGCCACCCAACCCAAGGAAAAGAATGGAACAACGAAGGTATTAGCAATAGAAGTAGCCCAGGAAGTACTAAACCATGAGGAAACCATGGGTAACACCAAACCAACCTCGAACCTATTTGAAGTCCCAGAACACTTCAAAAGGTATGAAGTAGAGGAAAGGTAAATAGCCATTCAAATGCCTAAGAGAGAAGTGAGAGAAGGAGAAGCATACAGCAACAAGGAACAAACGAAAAATTCATAATGACCGTAGAAAATGGAGAAGAAAGATGCACGTACATAGGAAAGGATGTGTCACCTGAGGAGGAAGAAGAATTGATAAGACTAATTCAAGAATATCGAGATGTGTTTGCATGGACCTACAAGGACCTCAAAGGTGTGGAACCCTCCATTTGTTCTCATCGAATACCAATGACACCTGATGCTAAACCATCAAAGCAATGCCCTTACACTTATGATGATGTCTATGCAGCAAAGATTAAGGAAGAGATAGACAAACTATTAATAGCCGGATGCATTTACGAGATAGAACATACCAAATGGGTGTCAGCATTAGTAGTTGTGCCCAAAAAGAACGGGAAACTAAGAGTGTGAATTAATCTAAAGAAATTCAACGCAGCTACGATCCATGAAAGCTACCCATTACCTATCACTAATGACCTCTTGGAAAGAGTTGCAGGTAAGGAATTCTATAGCTTCTTGGATGGATTCTCTGGATACAACCAAGTAGCTATTGCTACTGAGGACCAACATAAGACTACATTCGCGACTGAATGGGGAATCTATGCTTTCAAGGTGATGCCCTTTGGACTCACAAATGCCCCTGCTACTTTCCAAAGGTTGATGTGTCATGTTTTCAAAGAATTCCTCAGGAAGAGTATGGAAGTATACGTAGACGACCTATGCACATACTCCAATCGGAGACAGGAACATATTCTGGAGTTGCGAAGAATATTTGAAAATTGTCAGCAATATAGAGTATGTCTGAATCTTGAGAAGTGCCTATTTATGGTGAGACAAGGAAAAATCCTAGGACACATCGTATCTACGAATAGAATATCCATTGATGAAGACAAGATCAAAGTAATTCTAGAACTCCCAGGACCAAAAACTGCAAAGAAAGTACAAGCATTTATGGGTCATTGTGGATACTATCATCAATTTATCCACATGTATGCTATAATTGCCAAGCCATTGTATGGATTGTTGACTCAATTCATGTGGATGGACGAATGTGAGAAAGCATTTATTGAACTAAAAAAAAACTAAGCACAACACCAATTCTGAAAACACCCAACTGGAACAAGCCCTTTCATATTCATGTGGATGCTTCCAATTACGTAATAGGATGCATTTTAGCTCAACTGACAGATGAAGGAAAATTGGACCATCCTATTGCCTATGCAAGCAAACAATTGAACCAAGCCAAAAGAAACTATACAACTATGGAGCGAGAAGGTTTAGGGATGGTGTGCGCGGTAAAGAAATTCAGACACTACCTTTTAGCCAACAAGTTCAAATTCCTCATAGATCATCAAGCCTTATTGTACTTAGTCAATAAACCATGTAACACTGTAAGACTAGTGAGATGGTTTCTTTTGTTAATGGAGTTCAATTTTTAAGTGATTGTAAAAAACGGAAATACCCACGTAAGAGCCAATCATCTCTTTAGGTTAACACACGGAGAACCACCTAGTGGAGTACCCGACAATTTACTGGACACTTATCTATTCAATTTGGAAGTATGTCCTAAGTGGGCAAAAAGGCTGATTCCCATACTTAGTCATGGACCACAACACTCAATAAACAAGGAGATTAGAAAGGAAATTTTGCAATCACATAACTTACACATTGTAGCACGAAGTGTGTATCATAAAGAACCCAATGGTGTCTTGCATAGATGTGTAGAAGAGGATGAACAGAAGAACTTGATTGAACAAGCGCACATAAACAAATGGAGAATGCACAAGGGAATTAATGGAACCATAAGGGAATTGAAAGGATTAGGAGTCCATTGGCCTAATATGCCTAAAGATGTTCACGAGTATGCTAGTAGTTGCACGGAATGCCAAGAAACCACTCCAGATGATCATACATCATTACCCTTCTCTACTATAGCGCCCAACTAGAGTAAGATGTTAGTGAAATTTTTAAAGACATGAGAGCATGAGGAAGGAACCAGTTTAGCTAGGAAATGATCCCTAGAAGAAATAATTAAGGACTACGTTATCATGGGAAGAAAGTTATTCAAAAGAGGGAAAGACAAGCAACTACGACTATGTGTACATGAAGGAGAATACTTACCCATATTAGAAATGGCACACGCAGGTGCCGCAAGAGGACATTTCTCAGTAGAAAGAACTGTAAAAATGATTCTCTTTGTAGGCTTGTGGTGGCCAACTCTACATATGGATGCAGACACCTACGTACAAAGTTGTGAGGTATGCCAAAGAGCTAAGTATCCTATTAGACAAGATGGCATGCCATTGAGACCTATGGTTTGTGCAAGAGCCTTTTCCAAATGGGGTATTGATTTTGTAGGACCCATTAATCCACTAGCTAAAGGATCACACGCTGAGTACATAATCGTGGCAATAGACTATTTGAATAAATGGGTAGAAGCAAAAACAACTCGAAAAAACGATGCACAGACAACAACCAAGTTTCTTTTTTATCACATCTTTACTCGTTTTGGGCTACCTATAGAGATAGTGAGTGATCAAGGAACGCATTTCATTAACGAAGTAATAGAGTCCTTGATGAATGAGTTCTTAGTGATTCATAAAAATCAGCCCCTTATCATCCTCAAGCCAACGGTCAAGTAGAAAGTTCCATTAAAGTGTTGTGCATTGTATTGACCAAGATAGTCAATAGTGGAAGGTCAGATTGGGACAAACAATTGCATCATGCAATTTGGGCCTTCCGTGTGGCTTACAAGACAGCCATTGGAACTACACCATTTAACCTAGTGTATGGACAAAATGCAATCCTGCCAATCTATTTTTTGGTTCCTACTTTAAGAGTAGTGCAATAGTATGAATGGATGGGGCATGAAGTGTCCAATCAACTCGAACAAATTGAGAAGCTACACAAAACAAGACTACAAGCTGTTGCAGGAACTTATGTTGCAAAAAGAAGATAGAAAGCATATTATGATGCTCACATCAAAGACAAAGGACTAAAAGAAGGAGATTTAGTCCTGGTGTATACTTTGAAGCAACATGCCAAGAAGCTACAAAAATGCGGATATGGACCTCTAATAATCAATATGATCTCAACAAGTGGAGCTATTAACCTAGCCACACCGGATGGAGATATACTTCCTAATTACATAAGTGGTTGTTGAGTAAAGTGATGTATGGAACCATTGACGGATCAGATGTTGGCTCGACTAGTGGGTGCGCAAAACTGGAAAAGAGAAGAAGAGAGAATTAGAGAAGAGGCAAGGCAAGAAGCCCTAGAGAATATCAAGAGACGAAAAGAGTGGATAAAGCAAAGGGATGAATGATATTTACAAGGAGAAGGACCGATTCACATGGGCAACTACCAAGTTCACCAAGCCAACACCAATAACCTCAGCACATCCAAACCATATTTAAACCTAGGGATTGGAACTACAGAATACCAGCTAATAGATGCATTGATAGAATCAGGTGCAACACTCAGTTGCATATGAATGATGATCATCATGCATCTTCAAATGACCATAACACTGACTAAAGCACACATGATAGGCGTTGGGGGCAAAGTCATAGAATGCATTGGAGAAGCCATGATGTCCCTCCACCTAGGAAATTCTACTATGGAGCAACGAGTTCTGGTATGTAGAGATGAGGATTTAATAGAAAACCTGATCCTAGGGCAAGATTGGATTATTGAGAATGAAGTGGGTATTCATTTAGCTCAAGGATACATCTCAGCCAAAATAGGGCATAAAGAAATCTTTAGCCTACTAGAAGAAAGATCTCCTCGCAGGCATGAAGCCATCAAGTGTGAGAAAGCAGCCCTAGAAGAGGAATGGGAAAATGAATCAATGAAGATTTTATCCAAATAGTGCCCTAAGAAAGGGTTGAATACCAATACAAATGCATCAGTTGATGATGTGCCTTTATTCTCCAAGAATGGTGAATCCTAGAGAAAATGTGAAGGAAACACTCCTAAAGAGACCTACAACAAGGGAAGAACATCCACATGGAAGTCTACTACTCGATTATCGAAGCGAGGAAATGCTAATCTCCACTAGGTTCGCAAAGATCGAATGAGGGAATCAGAAAAGTCAACACCAATACAGGCCACTCACCCTATGAAGGCAAGTAGAAACAAAAAATTCTCTTCATTACAATCAGAACCAAAAAGACTTCTGAGAGTATGGCTTCCAAAATCATTAGTAGAAGCCCAGAAAACATGGCAACATATGTGGACTCCAAAAAAGATGAGACAGACTGCAAGTCAAGAGCTAGACAAGTGAGAGGAAATAATACGCCTACAAAGCAAGACCATGAAGACAAACAACACCCACCAAAGGTACCAAAGGAACGACATCAAGCAAAGAAGAAGAACCTAGAATACGACAAAACCAAGAGAAAATGAAGCCTCAAATATCAGCTACAAAATGGATGTGGAGACCCAAGAGGCTACATGGATAGGAACAACAGATTCAAAAGGATTCCAATTGCACTCATGAAGAGTTGATTGCATCTAAAGTATGCATGCCAGGGCCACACTACGAGGCCATGCATTCGGCACATGATATGTTTAACAAAACTAGTGGTGCACATTTCCCACTTGGGAATAGATCATAGATTCTACTTCCATAGGAATGAACCTACTATGTAAGTAAATAAATGCTTCAGCTAAACTAACTCTTGTTTTATTTCAGGAATATAAATGAAAAGATGTGTGGTAAGAGATCTTACTTAATTAAGTAAGGGGAAACAAAGTGACGCAATAAACAACATGTCAATGAGACACACATCACTAATGACATGCCTTCTATAAAAAGCTGATGTTCTCCTTATTACAAGTGTAGATGGCTTCTCAGGACTTTGAAGCGACTATTCAGGAGGAGATGCTAGAGTTTCCCCTACAAATCATGACAAAGGCAAAAGGTCACTGGTTTCAGGAGGATCAACCTATTGGGGACTATCTGTTCTTAGTAACAATGAAGATCATGGACACAGACCATCAGTTTCTAGTAATGTCTCAAGATTTCAAAGTAATACATGAACTTCCATCGACTGTGAACATTATGAAAAAAATTGGTATTCATAAGTATTTTGAACTACCAATCTATAAACTAGACTTCCAGCGATGCACACAAGTAATGAATACCCTACAAACAGCTTTGCATGATCCATTGGTACCCAAAGCTAGAGTGCTAGATGTAGCAGGCAAGTGGTCATCATACAATTCACCCACGATTTAATCAAAGAAGCTTTCGGATGGGAAAAAGACGGAAATACAATTTTGAAAGAGGAAAGGGGGGGCTAAGACATGAACCTTCACAAATATCAATCGTATTGATATAGAAGAGGAAGTCCGACTAATTCACAAACATTTTTGCTTCCCAAACATGCACAGATATACCGCTCCGCAGAAGTGTTGAAAATCGGGATTCGCATGCAGAAGAGTGTTGAGCTCGTACCCGAAGGTGTATGGATCTTGTTTTTTTCACTTCAAAAATTATCACTTAATTTATTTGTACCTGTAAATCCTTGGCTGCACATGACTACAAGCTTATTTCCTCATGAGTCATACATGGGTCACATGGGTAATACATTTAGTAACCACATAGCATTACATTCACACCTCAAGCTCATACATTTAGCTTCACTCTCTTAGACACCAACAAGCATATGACTTAGGTTCAATGTTAGAAGCTTTATATACAAGCTCACTGTGCTCTTCACTTAGAGCACCTCAATTCAATATAAAGTATACCTGCACTTTAACTTTATGACAGCCAACTCATAATTCTTCATGTCAACACCTTGGCATATGCAACATTAAGTCCTTACTATCTTAATCATAGAGCATTCACACAATGACTCACTTGATGAGTTGCTTCACTTATGCATATAACAGAACAAAGAACAATGTGTTCTCTACATATATGAGAGTGATATGATTTGTGTGTGAATCATATGCCAATACTCTCCACCTAACACATCAAGTCATAGTACCATGCTTCATCATGTTCTCTGCTATTACTTTGAATCACACCATAGACCTGTAACACAACTTAAGCATTCCATGAATCCATCATAAGTGTTTCTGCATGTCTGAACGTATGAATGCATGCATATAAATACATCAAAGAAACCTGCATCTCATATCATATCTTCTTAACTCATAAACCATTGCAATGTTCATTACATCGGTTCATATGAACGGATGCATATGAACACATCAAAAGGAAAAACTTGCATCACATAACTTTGCAATACTACATCACTTCAGCGTTTGCATGATGCATACTTTAATTCATGCATTTATCCTCAAACGTAATCCTGCAACATATGAATATATATATATGGAGAGTGAGAGAGTCCATTCAAGATGCACGCCAATCGTTGTATATAGAGTTTCCACATATATCAATTACTTATGTGATTCAGAAGTCTTTTAGAAGCATCCGTGAGCATGACCATTTTATGATTAGAACATGACCATTTTTCATCATAAAGACATACTCTTACCAGGAAACTTTGTCACACACACAATATGCTTATGCATCACCAGCACTTTGTAACTTCCACTTTCCTGCAACTATATAGAGTCCGGAATGACTTCATACAATAAAACACATTAGCTCGTTATGTGTGCTCATAAAAAATAACAACTCATTACTTGTCGTCAACATGCCACAACAGCAAAAGCATGTGTCTATCATGTATGAGTAATATACCTTTGTAGCTTCTTCATTTCTACGGGTGTATATAGATCGAAACGATTTCACATAGAACTCTGTGCTCAATATATAGTACAAGCGATCCTGTAACTTAGAAAGAGAGAATAAAGCATAAAATATATTGTCATGAACTAAAAGTTTACACAGAGATGTTTCATGAGTTTACACAGAGAGAAGTGTCGGCAGATGGACGTGATTTGCCACTTCTATTCATGCTACTCTAGAGAGATATGAATGACACTCTGGAAGGCCGCACTTGATACATGCATGTATAGTACTTTATATAGAAGATTGTATCTCGGTGAACGACGTCCTCAAATCTAGGAGCATATGAAGGCATCTATGCAAGTTGTTGAAGAAATCCTTAAGTCAAGGAGCAAACAAAGGGCAAGTGGATTCCTACGTTCGTGACTTTCTATTTACTTGACTTAAGAGTTTATTCATATGATTAACTTTAAAGACTAAATAAGATAGAGTTCCTATGAGCAAGAAATTACGGGCACACTATAATTCGATGAAGAACATGGCTAGAAGGATATAAGGGGGTCCTCCATTGATGCTTAAAGCTTAATTGAAGTTTGCCACTTTTCAACACTCCCCCTCAAGCTTCAACGAGTAGTCCACGGGATGTGCCAAATAAAGTTCTCCTTGAAGCTTGCAACAATAGCTAGCAATGCTTGAGGAAATTTCCATGGTGGCCTTCGCATCCGAATTTGTTGATGGTGTGCTTGCTTTCTCCCTTTGAAGAAGTTTGAATTCCATTGTCTTGAGATCCTTATCAAGCTTCTTCTCTTAGGAGTTCTTTGAAGATCTTTTGAAGGATCTTCAACAGAAACCACTTGAAGAGCAACCAAAGTTTCTCTCCAAGCCTTCATGGGATAGAAATAAAAGAATGGATGGCCTCTTGCCATCTCAAGGCCTTGCTCTTCTTCACTTGCTTGATTGTAGTCTTTCATGGATTCATTCAGACCTTTCACTTGCTTCATTCTTTGATATAAGAGCTCTGCATGCTCTTCATTTGATGTCATAGTGTCTTCATCCTCAAAACCTGTTTGAAATACATCTAAAGCATTATTCTCATGATGCATAAGATCTCTTACCATATCTTTTCTTCCTGTTGTCTTTTTTTGTATTTTCTCTTTCTCTCTCTCTCTTGCTTCTCTCTCACTTTCTTCTTATTTTCCATGGCGGCTTCCTTTCTTTGAGTGTTCTCCTTTAGATTAAAATCATTCCAACTCGCTGTGAAGCTTCTTTCCTTGCTCCCATTGGTGGTTTCATTCTTCTTGAGACTCCTTGCACTTTCTTCTTTGGCTGATCTTTCCTTCAAAGTGGCTTCTTGAATTTCTTCATGGGCTGGTTTTTGTCTTGAAACGGTTGTTCTTTGGCCTTCCTTCTCTTCATCTTCAACTTCAATATTTTCTTTCTCTTTGTCTTTGATGGAATGCTATGAGCTCTGCTAGCTCATCTTCTTCTTCAACAAAAGTTTGTCTTTGTCTTAAGGTTGTTGTCCTTTGGCTTCTCTCCAACTTCCTCTTTGATGGAATAGGCTGCTATGAGCTCTCCTAGCTCATCTTCTTCTTTCATGTGATCTCTCCCTTGCTCTTTGCCTCTTGACATGGCTTTCAAGCCATTGTCTATGTCTCCCCCTTGGTCATCAGCCCCTCCATGTGGCTGAAAATATCCATGAGAGTCTTCACACGACTCTTCCATATGCACTCCTTCAATAGGGTGCTCAAGGAACTCTTTGATAGTTCCTTCTTTCTCTTCATACCTACACTTCCAAGACTTCTTGGTGGAAATCTGAAAAAAACATAAACAAGAAGATTTTACCTCCCATTTTGAAGCATTCCTTTGAGAAGTGACCTCCTTGGTGCTCCAAAAGTTTAGTTCTCTAACTCTCCATCGAGTGAGCTTCTTCAACCTTGCTGAAATATTCATACCTTGGATTTCCCTTTGGCTTCAACTTTGTTGAGTAAGCCTTCTTGCTCAAACTCCTCTTGAGTGAGCGGTTCAAATGCTCAAGCTCCTTTGATTGAGCTTTAGCACAAGCTACCTCCAATATTAGCTTGTCTTTGACCAGGGTGACTTTGGTGATGGCTCCTCGCTCACCTTTCTTCTTGAGTCTTTGACTCTTCCAAAGTGCTCATTAGCACTCTTTACTTTGAAGTGAACCTCTCGTCCACTTGTCTTGGTCGAGGCCTTCAACAAAACAGAGCAATAAGGAACGGGAGATATACCTTAGGATTCTTAGGAGCCTTCCTTTCTTTTGAGATTTTCTTCTTAGCCTCCCCTTTGTGAAGCTTTTCCAAGCTTCCTTCTTGCAGCCTTCAAAACTTCTGTGTTGAGGCCTTCTTTACTTGTGAAGCTTTCAAAACTTCTTTCGTGCAGCCCTTCTTATTTGTGAAGCTTCCTTCTTGCAGCCTTCTTTATTTTGAAGCTTCCATCTTGTAGTCTTCTTCCTGTTGGATTCTTCTTGATAGATAGTCTTTGCTTTGAACCTTTGATTGCTTGCAACAAACCTGTAGATTACTTCAAACAATAGCTCAAATGGTTAGCTACACTTGCTAGAGTATCTCAGTATATACGTGACATTGAGCTCTTCAAGCTCCGATGGGTTTCAACAAACCTCCACTAGCCTCAATAGCTTTACATACGCTTGTAGGTAGCCAAGGTTGGCTCTGATACCATGTTGAAAATCGGGATTCGCATGCAGAAGAGTGTTGAGCCCGTACCCGAAGGTGTATGGATCTTGTTTTTTTCACTTAAAAAATTATCACTTAATTTATTTGTACCTGTAAATCCTTGGCTGCACATGACTACAAGCTTATTTCCTCATGAGTCATACATGGGTCACATGGGTAATACATTTAGTAACCACATAGCATTACATTCACACCTCAAGCTCATACATTTAGCTTCACTCTCTTAGACACCAACAAGCATATGACTTAGTTTCAATGTTAGAAGCTTTATATACAAGCTCACTGTGCTCTTCACTTAGAGTACCTCAATTCAATATAAAGTATACCTGCACTTTAACTTTATGACAGCCAACTCATAATTCTTCATGTCAACACCAAAGAAGAAAGTGCAAGGAGTCTCAAGAAGAATGAAACCACCAATGGGAGCAAGGAAAGAAGCTTCACAGCGAGTTGGAATGATTTTAATCTAAAGGAGAACACTCAAAGAAAGGAAGCCGCCATGGAAGATAAGAAGAAAGTGAGAGAGAATCAAGAGAGAGAGAGAGAAAGAGAAAATACAAAAGAAGACAACAGGAAGAAAAGATATGGTAAGAGATCTTATGCATCATGAGAATAATGTTTTAGATGTATTTCAAACAGGTTTTGAGGATGAAGACACTATGACATCAAATGAAGAGCATGCAGAGCTCTTATATCAAAGAATGAAGCAAGTGAAAGGTCTGAATGAATCCATGAAAGACTACAATCAAGCAAGTGAAGAAGAGCAAGGCCTTGAGATGGCAAGAGGCCATCCATTCTTTTATTTCTATCCCATGAAGGCTTGGAGAGAAACTTTGGTTGCTCTTCAAGTGGTTTCTATTGAAGATCCTTCAAAAGATCTTCAAAGAACTCCTAAGAGAAGAAGCTTGATAAGGATCTCAAGCCAATGGAATTCAAACTTCTTCAAAGGGAGAAAGCAAGCACACCATCAACAAATTCGGATGCGAAGGCCACCATGGAAATTTCCTCAAGCATTGCTAGCTATTGTTGCAAGCTTCGAGGAGAACTTTATTTGGCACATCCCGTGGACTACTCGTTGAAGCTTGAGGGGGAGTGTTGAAAAGTGGCAAACTTCAATTAAGCTTTAAGCATCAATGGAGGACCCCCTTATATCCTTCTAGCCATGTTCTTCACGATAGGTCGGGTTGGTGTGTTGCGATAGGTGGAAGTGTCACGATAGGTCGAGGTGTCGCGATAGGTCGGTGTGTCGCGATACTTGGGAGTGTCGCGATAGGTCGGGGTGTCGCGATAGGTGGAAGTGTCGCGATAGGTCGAGGTGTCGTGATAGGTCGGGGTGTCGCGATACTTGGGAGTGTCGCGATAGGTCGAGGTGTCGCGATAGGTCGGGGTGTCGCGATAGGTGGAAGTGTCGCGATAGGTCGAGGTGTCGCGATAGGTCGGGGTGTCGCGATACTTGGGAGTGTCGCGATACTTGGGAGTGTCACGATACTCCGAGGTGTCGCGATAGGTGGGGTCGGTGTGTCGTGATACTCCGAGGTGTCGCGATACTTTGAGGTGTCGCGATAAGTCGTGGGTATCGCGATACTTCGAGGTGTCGCGATAGGTCGGGTTATGGTGAATTTTGTTATTCTGTCTAGTGATCCTAGGAGCTCTAGGCCTGCGCAGTGTCGTAGTGCACTCAGAATCGTGATCGGGTGAAGTTTTCGGAGTGTCGCGATAGCTCGAGCTCGACGCCTCGGGGCTTGCGCAGACAAAATCCGTACCTGCTGAGCTTGCTCGAGATGATGATGGAGCTGCAACCTGCAAGAAACATGCAAAAGAACACACACAAGCAAGAACACACACTCGCACTCTCTCAAACTCGCACAAAGCAAATGAGGAAATGGTTTGGAAATGAGAATATAAGGTGGAGAAGGAGATGAAGGTGGAGATGAAGATGGAGATGGAGATGGAGAAAAATCAGAAATTTACCTACTACTTACCATTCCAACGCGTCCTCTCTACGTCTTACCATCACACGCTCGTCCTCAAAGCTTGAATCCCCGGCAACGGCGCCAATATTTGGTGTAGCTCAGTGATGAGTAGCACCTCCTTTAATGTCAATCCGGGAAGACATGAGGATGGTATGAAGACCTCGAGCAAGTGAAGGCACAAATGTGTGAGTGCGAAGCACACTAACATGCACACACACGTGCACACACAGCAAGAACAATGAGAGTAAGACAATGGAATCACTTCTATTGCAACAAAGTTCTCATACAATCTCAAAACTACAAGAAGCTAGCCCAAAAATGAGCTCTCTAGCTCTATTTATAGTTTTTGACTAGCTTTGGCCCTGTCGAGACCTAGTGTCCGGCCTAATTAAAAATTAGGTTCCAGGGCTTATTTGAGGACTCAAACGAGATTTAAAAATTATGAAAATTGGCAGGCAACTACTTCTAAGGCTCCCCAAGCTCGAGGACTCCTCGGCTTGTACAAAATGGAGCTACAAAAAGGTGAAACAATATTTACAGGGGTTTTTAGTGATGAGAATCACTTTTAACATGGTGTAAGGTTTGGAAAAATTTAATGGGTTGCCTTAGTGCTAGATCTGCATGTATGCTCGTACTTGCTTCATCTACCAACAACAGTATACATTTTTGAACTTCATCGGGATTAACTAGGGATCGGATGCCCTTGATTTTTATTTATCTACTATTCCAAGTCGATTAAAACTAATGGCCATATATTCCAGACTTATGTTTTCGCCAATTCCATATATGCAGACATTCAAAGAGGCATTTTTTACAAGATTTTTTTGAAATGGACTCAGAGATCTTTGCAAAAATATCTTCTAACCTCAATGCACGACTGGTGGCCTACGAATTAAGCTTCTTTGCAAACCATAGACAACCACGAGATGATGGGCTAAAGTCAACCCAATGGAAGGAACCGATGATGTCAAGCCAATTCGCTTAACCATCTAGAGCAGAAAATCATACAAACATATGCACGTCACCACAAAAAGCCTGTCAGGGACGATAGAGTTCAGGAGGAGGGACGTGTGGAGGGAGAATCAAGCAAAAAGAGAAGAAGAAGGAGATCAAAGAATAAAACAGCTCAATGAATAGAAAACTCATAAAGAATAGAACAACCCTTTGCCCAAAGCCCCGCAGGGGCATGCATCAGACGACAACACAAAAGAACTAGGTCCTGAGGAATGGAAGTAAAGAAAGATAACAACCAAGACTTTTCATGGGAGGTTGCACACAACTTCCTCATCCAGTAGGTGCATGCAGTGGAAAGAAAGGAACAGGCTAAGCAACACATCAGGCGACAACACCAAAGGACTAGGGCCCAAAGAATGGAAAAAAAAGAATTACAACCAAGCTCTATTGAAGGGAGATAGTACACAAAGGATTCTTCATCGGATAAGATAACCAATTGTCTGAGAATTCTAGATGCTTCTCCCTCTATTGGATGCATGCAATGGAAAGAAATGCATCAAGTCCCAGAGGATGACAAAGAAAATCTAAGAACAGGACCTTTAAAATGTAATGCTGACTTAGTAGAGAAAAGCCCTGCAAAGTAAGGTGTGCAATGGAAAAAAGTAAACAAGCTCCAAGCAATACAACAAGGTGAGATGTGTGAAGACAAAGACATATCAGAAGACCAAAATTTAGAAAGGGGAGAGGTTAAAAAGTTGAAGAGAGTGACTAAGAATATCACATTCTTAGCCATTGATGGCATGTGTGGCAACCCAATTTAATAGAGCAACCCAGATTTATGAATGTATGGAATACCAAGGGGATTACAGAAGCAAAGGACTAATTTCGGATAAAGTAACAAATTGTTTGACAAACCTTATCACTTCTTCGACCACTGGGTGCGTGTATTCAGGAGCCATAGACAAGCTGGAGACAAAAAGCAAAGCCTATCAAGGGATGACAGAGACAAAGAGGGGGAGAATGTTGCAAAGAAAAGAGGCACAAAAGAGGAGCCGCAATTTTCAAATTGATGGCATAAAAATTCTTCTTCAAAATCCTAGGAAATTCCCTCGAAGCTATGTAATTGCACAAGAGGAGTCCTCTAGATGCATACGCCCCAAATCATTGTAACATACTTCTTGTAAAATAGTAGGAAGTTAGAGATTATTCAATAAAGTGCCGGTCTCATGTGTGAAAGGACCATTTTTAGGGCACATGTATATAAGTCACTTTGAGACTCTTTGTAAAGACTTTGTGCCATTGTGAAGAAGGAGAACTGAAATTTCGAATTTGCTTTTTCCCTGTTGATTTCCATCTTCTCTATGATCTTTTGTGTGTGTATAATGCTCGAAATGTGTGTGTAGGACTGTTTTCTATCCCTTCCCATCACTTTTGAACTACTGTAGTGTGTGTGTGAACCAATATGAGTTGTGGAACGAGTGTAGGTGTATCCTGCCATTCACTATTTTGGCCATAACTTGAAGAGAGATTGTCAGATTCAAGTGACAATACCACCATTAGATGTGTTTCATCGAGAGCTTCGGAAAAAACCTGCTATTGGCCATATTTGGAGTTTAGAGCTAGGATAAACATTTGAATTTGTTCTTGCTATTGTAAGTGGTATCATGACAGACATTTCTAGAGATATAGTGAGTTGGAGAGGTAGTTTAGTCTTTTCACATGCATTGTAGTTGAGCCACTTCACTTTCCATCATGTGTGCACATGTCCTCATACACTTGGTTCATGTGGTTCTTTGGATTGATAATTAAACATGTGTCAATCCACCACTATACACACTTAGGGGCAAATGAGATTTAGTCTCTTTGACACAAGTCCCTAAGACTTCGTGACTTAGTATATACAAGCTGGGCAGAAAAACCTCCTCAAGAGGGAAAAAAGTGCCCCGATGGTCCTAGAGTGTTCACACACATCACTACCTAAATATATCAACATGTATCGTTAACTAATGAAGTATCATATCGTGTCTAACATAGGTATCGTATTGAGTGCAAACTCAATATCGTATCATGCCAATTAGTGGTATCGTATCGTGGTAGGTTTTTGGTATTGTATCATGTCAAGTGTAGTATCCTATCGTCAACGAGGTATCACCTAGAGTAGTATAGTCCAAAACAACCCAGACATACTGAAGGCAACCTTTGAGTGACTAAAAAGGTATAATTAAAGGAAAGAGGGGAGAAGATATAGACCTAAAGGTTGAATGAACTTAAGATCAGGACGGGTGCTAAGTAGCCGAAGAAGCATCATCTCATTGGTAGGAAGTGTAGCCCAAGCGAGCCATCACTCTATCTATTCAAACACATCTAGTGACTCACATGAGGAACTACCCATGGCCTCAGAGGACATACATGTTTAAGCTCTGAGAGAGAACTTTATGTCAACCATAGAGGGTGAATATTGTACCTCTCTGCAGTATATATCAACTAATTGGTAGGGAATCCCTATTTACCTTGATGACATAAATAAGTGAGTAGCTAGAATGGTAAACTCAAGCAATTCAGCAATAGTTCCAAGACTCGCAGTCAAGTACGAAGGAGGAGTTTACATGGACAAGTTAGGTCAAATCTACGTAGTGACAGAAAACCTCGATCAGATCAATGAGAGAGGGGAACTAGAAGCACAGGAACTTCTAGAAGATCGAACCAAGAAGAACATGTGACTGCCCCAAGGGGCAAGTTGGTGGCGACTCAAGTCTTGAGAGGGGATTTGATACCTCAAGATGATTAGCTATTGGATGTATACCTGATTCAGGGTTCCGACCTACTTTTACAAATTGATTCACCCACATGAGGATAGGAAGTAAGCCCACTAACTATGTATGAGCTGAAGGATCCAGAAGATCAATCTAGAGTCACGTACCTAGACCAAAAACAAAGAAGGTATTGACCAGTAGATGAAGTCGATAGCTCTCAATTGAAATATATGGGGTTTCTTGTATTCCCTCTTCTAGAGCAAGCAACTACCTCAGACAACCCTTTCGGATCCCACCAAGGAACAGAGAACACAATGTCAGGACAAACAAGTCAACGAAGTATCCCCACCAGAGCACATGTGCAATTCTCTATGCCAGGAATACATTTGCACAACCAACCCAACCCAGGGATGGGAAATACATAGAGACCACCTGTTAGACAAAGGCCACAACTAGGTGTGCAACCAAGAATGCATCCAACTAGACCAACAATTCGTGTAATGATCAGACCCCCATAGCATGTAAGAAGGATGAGACCAACTCAAGTTGTTAAATGCATGAGAAATCACTATGATGGTATGGGAGAGCCTTATGTTACGAGCAGAACAAGTGGATGACTTCTTTGTGCAGTATGACTCCTTTGGACTAACCCTCATAGGAACAGCCTTGACTTGGTTCCAACCCTTGGATCCAAATCATTTTGGAAACATTGAACAATTTTTCCAAGAGTTTATTGGGGAATTTACAAAGCGAGGGATTAAACACAACTCGTCATTCTTAATTCATAGGTTTAAACAAAACACAAATGAAACCATAAAAATAGATGCCTGAAGATTTAACCAATATGTCGACAGATACCCCGTAACAGAAAGACCCTCCTAGCAAAAGATGATATTGCTATTCTTAGATAGACTGAATAATGGAACATTGAGAACCTTAGTTTATGTAAACAGCTCCAGACATTGAGTGAGTGCCTCCAGGAATGCATTGATCTAGAAGACAACCTAGCTGATGATCTCAAAAATACACAAAGCTCCATTAAATCAGAGGACACTAGGAGTACGGTGACGACTAGTTCTAGTAATGTGGAGGAATTAGCACAATTGGTAGCTAAAAACTTAGGAGTGCATAGACAGAGAAATTATCAGAACCCGCCAATGAGAATGCCAATGCTGAGGAGATGCAACATGTGTGGTGGAGATCATCCATCTCATACGTGTACGAGAGGAGGTTTAGGCATACAACAATCTTACCCATATAATAGGCAGGCATCCCAAGGACCCAACCTATATTTTCATATTGACTAGAAACAATCCTCGCAGAGAGCAAGGAAGAGAGATACCAAGATACAATCCTTATCCGGACCCACAAGGAGCACCTGGATCTTATGAGCAAGGGGGATATGGACAACCACAGCCAGTGTTAGGACAACAACCACCCGATCCTCAAAACGTGGTGCTAGTTAAATACACACAAACAGAGGAGAACATGGAAAGAGCCATAGTACCAGCTGCACCTTTAGCTAATGCAAACACAACAAATCACGGATATGAACATACCCAAGGAGAATACTACCCCTATGACACTAGTCTAGTGGAGTATGACCAAACCTATGACCAACAATATTATGGGTACGAAGGATATGACAAGTCCTATGGACCAGAATATGCGAACCTAATGTGCACTACACCTAAAGCACCAGGCCTGATGAGATCATCTATTATACCACCTACACCAAGAGGACCATGCTATAGATGCGGAGGAGATCATTTCATAAGAGAATGCACTCTGCCATACAACCGGCCACCTCTTAGAACATGGGAGGGGTACTGCAATGAGTGTGGAAAGGAACATCTATTTAGAGGTTTCTCAAAAAATCCCAATAAGACTCATAACACTACTCAGATCAATGTGATAGAAGTGATAGAATCATTGGGAAGTGATATAGAATATAGAGTATCATTAAAAGCCATTACTCCAGCCCAAGCCAAAGGACAAGCGATGAAAGAATTAGATTTGGAACAGGAAATGGGTAAGAGCATAGAGCCAAAGATACAGATAGTAGACGATTCAGAAGACCTATGAGAGAGTAACCAAACGAAGAAAAAGCAAAGTTGGAAGACTAGAAGGGAAAAACTTAGGAATAAATGGTTGAAGAAGGAAAATAAAGAGGATAAGAAGGATGTAAAAGAAAGTAGGAAACCTCGGGAACAAGAAGTGCAAGATAACATGCCAGCTAAGTCCCAAATCCAGAAGCCATGCAAACTAGGATCAATTCTAGTAGATCTAGTGCCAGAAGACCTGGACATGTGGTTGAAAGCTTATCAAGCCAGGATCACGAGTGGATCAAATATAGAACAACATGAGAAACTCTACCCACAAGGAGATCTAGAGAATGAGAGATTGGTGATATATAGAAAGCTCATAGAGATAGCTCACACCACACTAGAAAAGACTATCCTAGTTCTTCTAAAGGCAAGAATATTTGAGAGCCAATTCAATGAGTGTATGGAAGATAACGATCGAAAACAACCAAGAATGTCCAAAGAGAAACCTGATGAAGAAGAGCAATAGAGTAACCAGACCGAACAAATTTCTACAATTCTAGAACTAGAGGCCAATTGGCCACAAGACTTATGGGCCAAGATCCACGAAGAACGATGGAAAAAGAATGAAAGTTCAAGACCACCCTTTGACGAACTAGACATTGGGGAAACCCAATCGATGTTAGACCGAAATAGGGAAGACCTCCATACCTTTTCCACGTTACCAAATTATATAGGAGAATACGAGAAAGGATCTCTGATCTTCCATGCTCCCACAATTCGAGGCAAAGAAAATGGGTCCTTAGATAAGATATCACACAACTTAGCAGAGCTCAAGAAGGCTAAGGTACAATGCCTCTTGATAGTAGAATAATTACTACAAGCTAAACCACAATTGTGGAAACAATTAGCAGGACATATGAGAATAGAATCTAAAGAGCCTGTGAAGGACAGTGGAGAAACTAAAGTAACATCTACCATTCAAATCCATGTTGATATTGTTGGAGAATTTAGTGAAGGAGATGAAGGAAATACATGCTTACCTATCAAATTTAATGGATATATGACTAAAGCTATCTTAGACACCAGAGCAGGTGCAAGCATAGCCACCAAAGAGATTTGGGAAAAATGGGGAAAACCAGCCCTATGACCAACACGTATGAACCTTCAGCTAGTAGATGGCCACGTGGAAAGACCCTTAGGAATATTGGAAAAGATAAAGTTGACCACCTGCGGAGTAGAATTCGAACGCACACTAGATGTATGTCAATTTGGAAAGGCCAATAATTATGAAATGATATTAGGATGACCTTTTATGAGACAACTCAGGGTAGTACAAGACCGGGGAAGAGATACATTATACCTACAACATCAAGGGACCACTACCAAGGTAAATTTACATACATTTTCATATAGGGATGTGCCCCTGCTACAATGGAATCCCACACATAAGGGGGAAGATGATCTATCTATTCACAGTGCAGGATCAACTGACCAATCATGGATGCATGAAGATGCTCAATTATGGATGTGCAAAGAAGCAAAACGAAAGGAGAATAAAGCTCAGTTGTGGCCAATCAGACATTGAAATTACGAACCCATAGATGATCCTATTTATATGCCTCAAATTTTCCGAGATGAAGCATTCCAATTGCATGGATGGGTGGAGATTTTAGCCACCTTAGATGTGTGCATAAATGAGGAAGTATTAACCATGAATGGATGTGTGGATGAAGAAGGTTATGACGTAAGTCTTTATATGGTAATCCTTCAGGAAGTGGAGACAAGGGAATTGCTAGAAAAGGAATGGAGGGAGGAGTACGAAAATAGAGATGGAGCCAGAGTTTGATTCAGAGGAACGGTATTTAGAAGCAATCCTGGCGGAGAACAAGGAAGAAACACCCAAGATATTAACAATAGAAGCAGCTCAAACAAGACCGAACAACGAGGAAACAATAGACAAAGTGGAACAACATCCAGATCTTTTTGAAGTCCCAGAGCACTTCAAAAGATACGAAATAGAAGAGAGGAAGATAGATATTCAAATGCCCAAAAGGGAGTCCAAAGAAGGAGAAGCTTATGATAATAAGGAACAAACTAAGAAAGTGATAGTGACCATGGAAGAAGGAGAAGAGAGATGTACGTATATCGAAAAAGACGTGTCACTAGAAGAGGAAGAAGAACTGATAACCCTAATTAGAGAATACAAGGATGTATTTGCATGGACCTACAAGGACCTCAAGGGTGTAGATCCATCCATTTTCTCCCATAGAATCCCAATGACACTTGATGCAAAACCATCGAAGCAATGCCCTTATACATATAATGATGTCTATTCGGCAAAAATTAAGGAGGAGATAGGCAAACTCTTAGCAGTCAGATTCATTTATGAGATAGAGCACACATAATGGATGTCACCATTAGTGGTAGTACCAAAGAAGAATGGAAAATTAAGAGTGTGTATGAACCTAAAGAAAGTAAATGCAGCCACTATTCGTGATAGCTACCCATTATCAATCACTGATCATCTCTTAGAAAGAGTTGGAGGCAAGGAAGTCTATAGCTTCCTAGATGGATTCTCCAGGTATAACCAAGTAGCCATTGCTACTAAGGAACAACATAAAACAACTTTTGCAATTTGAATGGGGAGTTTATGCTTTTAGAGTGATGCCATTCGGGCTCACAAATGCCCCCGCTACTAAGATACCCAATTGGAATAAACCATTCCATATTCATGTAGATGCATCTAATTATGCAATAGGATGCATATTAGCAACCCGTGGATGAAGGAAAATCAGACCACCCTATCGCATATGTGAGTAGACAACTCAACCAGGCAGAAAGGAATTATACCACCACGGAACGAGAAGCTTTAGGAATGGTGTATGCAACCAAGAAATTTAAACACTACCTTCTAGCTAACAAGTTCAAGTTCTTTATCGACCATCAGGTGTTATTGTACCTAGTCAATAAGCCCTGTAATACAGGAAGGCTAGTGAGATGGTTTCTATTGCTGATGGAGTTTGACTTTGAAGTAGTGGTGAAAAAAGGAAATACTCACGTGAGAGCTGATCATCTGTCTAGATTAACACATGGAAACCACCCAACGGTGTGGCAGATGACCTATGAGATACATACTTATTCAACCTAGAAGTATTCCCAAAGTGGGCAAAAAAGTTGATTCTGATACTAACACATGGACCACATCATAGAATCAACAAGGATACCAAGAAGGAATTTTTGCACTCATGAAACTTGCACATTGTGGTAGGAAGTGTGTACTATAAAGAACCAAACGGCATATTGTTAAGGTGTGTAGAAGAGGCTGAACAAAAGAACTTAATCGAGCAAGCTTATGTGAATCGATGGAGAGTGCAGAAAGGAGCCCATGGAACATTAAGGGAATGAAAAAGATTGGGAGTGTATTGGCCAGATATGCCAAAAGATGTACATGAATACATTGGCAGTTGCTCAAAATGCCAAAAAAATACTCCAGAGGACCATACATCACTAAAATTCTCTACAATAGCACGAGACTGGAGTAGGGCATTGGTTAAGTTCAAACATGCAAGCATGAGGAAGGAGTGATTATAGCAAGAAAGTGATCCTTGGAAGAAACGAGCAAGGACTATACTATAATGGGAAGGCAATTATTCAAAAGAGGAAAGGACAATTAGCTATGGCTATGCGTCCATGAAGGAGAATACTTACCTATATTAGAGATGGCACATGCACACATCGTAGGAGGACATTTTTTGGCTAAAAGAACTGTAAAAAAGGTTCTCTTTGCAGGCTTGTGTTGGCCAACTCTACATATGGATGCAGACACTTATGTATGGAGTTGTGAGGTGTGCCAAAGAGCCAAGTATCCTATTAGGGGAGATGATATGGCTCTAAGACTCATGATTTGTGCAAGAGCCTTTGATGAACGAATTCCTAGTAATTCATAAAAAATCAGTCCCCTATCACCCTCAAGCTAATGGTCAGGCATAGAGTTCCAATAAAGTGTTATGTACCATGTTGACAAAGATAGTTAGCAACGGAAGGTCACATTGGGACAAACAATCACATCATGCAATTTGGGCCTTCAGAGTGGCTTACAAGATAGCCATTGGAACTACTCCCTTTAACTTAGTATATGGACAGAATGCGATCTTATCAATTGATTTTTTAGTACCCACTCTCGGTGTAGCACAACAGTATGAATGGACAGGCCATGAACTACCCAAGAAATTAGACCAAATTGAAAAACTACACAAAACAAGATTACAAGTAGTTGCAGGAATTTATGCTGCTAAACAGAGGCAAAAATCATATTACAATGCACATATCAAAGGTAAAGGCTTAAAAGAAGGAGATTTGGTCCTAGTATATACATTGAAGCAACATGCCAAGAAACTGTAGCAATGTAGATATGGACCATTATTGATAAATCGAATCTTAATAAGCAGAGCACTAAATCTAGCAACATTAGACAGAGATGTACTTCCCAACTACATAAGCAGATGTAGAGTGAAATGATATATGGAGCCATTAACAGATCAAATGTTAGCACAATTCGTTGGAGCACAAAATTGAAAGAAGGAAGAAGAAGGGAATAGAGAAGAAGCACGTCACGAAGCCTTATAGCGCATCAAGAGATGGAAAGAGTGGATATGACAAAGGGATGAACAATATCTACAGGGAGAGGAACCTATACCAATGGCCAACTACCAAGTCAACAATACAAGTAATACGAGTTATAGCATCTCCTAACCATACTTAAACCTAGGAATCGGAAACACGGAGTATCAACAAGTGGATGCTTTGATTGACTAAGGAGTGACCCTAAGTTATATACGAGTTTCATTAATCACTCATCTCCAAATGATCATAAGTTCCAATAAAGCATGTATAATAGGAATTAGAGGTCAAGTTATAGATTGTGCGAGAGAATCCCTAATATCCCTCCACTTAGACAATTCCACTATGGAGCAAAAAGTTTTGGTATGAAAAGATGAAGACCTAATTGAAAATCTGATCCTAGGGCAATGCTGGATTATTGAGAATGAAGTGAGCATACATCTTGCACAAGGATACATATCAGCCATAATAGGGAATAAAAAAGTCTAATTTGTTGGAAGAAAGGTTTTCACAAATCCATAAGGTCATCAAACCTAAAGAAGAGAACTTAATGGAGGAAAAAAACAATGTGAACCAAAGAAATCTATAATTACTCACCAATGTTACCAAAAAAACACGACATCTAAAACTCAGACCACAAGTAGGAAGGAGACAAGGACCATAGCACAAGGAGCTTGACAAAAACAAATGCCTCAAGCACCAACTACAAAGTGGATATGGAAACCTAAAACTCTGCAAGGATGGGACCAATAGATTCAACGAGATTCTACTTGCACTCATGAAGAGTCTATTGCATCCAGAGTATGCATGATAGGGCCACATTAGAAGGCCATGCATTTGGCACATTGACTCTTCAATAAAAGTAGTAGTGCACATTTACATCATTGGAATAGGACTTAGCTTCTATGGTCATAGGAATGACCCTACATTGTAAATAAATAAATGCTTCGACTAGCTTTAATCTCTTGTTTTCTTTCAAGATTAAAAACTTAAGAAAAGTGTGGTAACGGACATTACTTATTTGTGCAAAGGGGAATGGAGCGACAAGAAAAGAGACGACATATCACTGAACCACATGTAAACACACAAATTGGTTTCTCCTGTAAGCTGATTATTTCCTTTATTACAAGTGCAGATGGATTCCAAAGATTCTGAGGCAACCATTCAAGAAGAAGTACTCAAATTTCCACTGCAAAGTGTAACCAAAGTAAAGGGCCATTGGTTCCAAGAAGACCAACTTGCAGGAGAGCATTTATTCTTGATAACCATAAAGATCATGGACACTGATCATTAGTTCTCTTTGATGTCCCATGACTTTAAAGTCTTGCATGAACTCCCATCGATCGTGGATGTGTTGACAAAAGCAAGAATTCATAAGTACTTCAAGCTACCCATTTATAAGCCAAATCTTCAACAATGTACTCAGGTTATGAACACTCTTCAACTGGCTCTACATAATCCTTCAGTACCAAAAGCAAAAGTTCTCGACGCGGAAGGAGGGTGGGTGATCATTCAATTCACTCACGAGTCAATTATAGAAGCATTTGGATGGGAGAAAGATGGGAACACCGACCTAAAGGCCAAAAGCCATGGAACAAAGACCTACACATTTGTGGACATCAATCGTGTGGAAATTGAAGAGGGGGGAGCCTGTTACATCAAAATTTGTGCTTTCCCAACATGCACCGCTACACAACACCACAAAAGGTTATATTACAACTTCTATCTCATGCACAAATTGGTAATCAAGTGAATCTGACACCTTACATCCAAGAATTCTTATTCAAAGCCAAGAAGCAATGGGGCTAGAAGAAGTTCCTGAATGGTAGTGTGGCATTGACAATCTTGATCTATCATGCATTAGGTATCCGAGAGTACCTTAAGGAGATGCCTTCATCAATGGAAATGGTGAAGTATGCAAAGCCGACCACTGTTCCAAGAAAGAAGAAGGGAGTAAAGGTGACTAAGGAAGCAGGAACAAGCTCTCAACCCAGAATGAGAGGTGCAAAAAGATTAAGAGAAGTATTGAAGGCAGAAGAAGCACTCCCTTCATCGAAAAGAATACATGTACTCCCAAGAACCAAAATCAAACCGGCCAAGCCCATCACGGAAGAAGAGTTAAAGGAAGCCATGGAAGATACTCACCGATTTATGGAAGGACAAGTAAACTTGCCAATAAAAGGGCACCATTATCATCAAGAACATGGAAAGACCACACAAGGTAACAAAATAAAAAAATTCCATAGACACAAAACTGGGATTGGTGAACTCTAGTTCATCTTCTGAAGTCGAGGAAGACCATGTACCATCTCCCATGCACATAGATATCAAAAGTGAATCAAACGACGATGGTAAATGGGATGAGTTAAATCAATTGAAGGATTCCTTTGAAGTGGAAGGCACAAAAATGGATAAAATGCCGGACAACATAGTCACAGAGACACCAAAGGAAGGATTGTCACAAGGAGAGGTCCATACACTAAGGATGAATGAAGAAACAACGGTTCAAATCACAGAGACCCACGTGGACGGTGAAGTTACGATAAAGATGTCAAAGAAAGAAAAAAAGATCATGAAGATGTGGACGAGCAAGAACCATTGACACCTATAAAGATTGTAGTAGAACCTTCACCACTAGATGTAACATTTCGAGGACTACAAAGCCTAAGACACATGAAGAAAAAGAAAGTGAGATCCATCTTCAATTTAGACAACCACATTATGAAACAATACATGTAGACAAGGGAAAATATGTATTCACGGGTGAGGGACCAAGCATCCCAAAGACATGGCTGAATGTAGATGTGGCTCAACTCAAACCCGTAGTCAAGCAAATGATACAAACATCCATGGATACTCAACAACAACTTATAGAAGTGGATATTGATTATGACAAGGCTTTAGTGGAACACAATAAATTCAAAGTATTGAGTGAGACGCTATCGGCACAAGTATTACAAGTTCAAGAGACACTTACAATTAAGGAAAAAGAGGCAAATGAAACTATGGAAAAGTGCAACATACTCACTCATGCAAATCAAAAGATACAATACCAGATCATTGAATTTCTCGACTTCAATGGCTTCATATTTCCTTTGCATTATTGGCATCAATCAAGGAGCATCTGCAATCATTTTTGACTTATCAATGACACCCAGTAGACTTACAATTATGGCTATGTATTCTAGATTAATGTTCCTCCGGAGTTCATACATGCAGACATTGGAGGAAGCTTTCTTACAGGCTTGTTTGAGATGGATTTGGAAATTTTTGTAAAAGTGACTTCGAATTTAAATGCAAGACGAGTGGCCTACGAGCTAAGCTTCTTTGCAGACCATAGGCAGGCACTAGACGATGGAGTGAAATCAGCACAGTGGAAGGAGCTCATGATATGTGAAGCCAATTCGCTAAATTGCAGAGAGCAGAAAGTCATACAAACATAATCACCTCACCACAAAAAGCTTGTCGGGGATGATAGAGTTGAAGAGGAGGGACATGTGGAGGGAGAATCAAGTAAAAGGAGAATAAGAAGAAGATCAAAGAACAAAACAACTCAATAAGAAGAACCACCCTCTACCCAAAGCCCCACAGGGGCACACATCAGGCTACAACACCAAAGAAGCAGGTCCCGAAGAGTGGAAACAAAGAATCCCAACAGGACCTTTCAAGGGGAAGCTGTACACAAAGGATTCAGGATCGGATAAGGTAACAAATTGTTTGAAGATCCTAACCACTTCCTCATCCACCAGGTGCATGCGATGGAAATAAATGAACAGGTCAAAGAAAAGAATCAGGTCCTAGAGGATGTGAAGAAAGTTTTAAATATAAAACCTTTGAAGCATCAACCAAAAGATAAAAATTGATGCAAGGTTGATCAAGTGATGCATGCGGCAAAAGAAGTAAACAGGCTCCAAAAATACAACAGGGTCAGATGTGTGAGAATAACGAAATATCCAAAGACCAAAAGTTAGAAAGAGAGAGAGGCTGAGAAGTAGAAATCAGTGATTAAGAATATCACATTCTTAGTCACTAGATGCATGTGTGACAACCCATATTAACACAGCAACCTAGATTTATGAATGTAAGGAATACCAAGGGGATTATAGAAGCAAAGGACTTAGATCGGATAAGGTAACAAATTCACTAACAATCCTAACTACTTCTTCAACCACTAGGTGCATGTATTTAAGAACTATGAGCAAGCCAGAGAAAAAGAAATAAAGCCTTTCAAGGGACGATAGAGACAAAGAGGGGGAGAGTGTTACAGAGTAAAGAAGCACAAAAGAGGAGCCCCAAAAATTTTCAAATTAGGGGCACAATTTTTCTTCTTCAAATTCCTTTGAAAATCCCTTGAAGCCATGTAAATGCACTAGAGGAGTCCTCTAGATGCATAAGCCAAGAAGTGATACATATGATGACGAAGATGAAAGGGAAAAGGATTACAAACTATAGAAATCAAGAGGCAAAGCCAAGATGCAGGAGTGTGGAGAATGCTCCAAGCAAGCACCTAGAAGATCAACAAGAGGGAAGAAACAACCAAAAAGGTATGGATATGATTCCACATTTTTTACAAAGCATTCAATCTACTTGGCAAAAGACTTAATTTCAGAGGAAGCCTCAACCTATGAAGAGGCAAAGGGAAACCATAATTGGGAAAAGGCCATGAAAGAAGAAATAGATGCATTGAAGGAGATGGACACTTGGGATTGGTTAAAATGACATCCAATCAAAAGGTAATTGGTGCATATGGGTATATAAAGTTAAAAGAAAATGAGATGGATCAATTTGCACATACAAGGCAAGATTAGTTGCCAAGGGATTCCCACAAAATCACAGTATAGAGTATTGGGAAACATTCTCACAAGTTGCAAAGATGACTACAATTAGAACATTGATAAGTGTAGCTATTACAAGTAATTGGAGACTCCTCCAACTTGATGTGAAACATGCATTCTTAAATGGTTGGATAAGTGAAGATTTTACAAAATTTTCTCTTTTCTTACTGATTTCACAACCACTAGGTTTTGAAAACCCTAATCATACATCTTATGTTTGCAAAATTAAGAAAGCATTGTATGGATTGAAACAAGATCCTACAGCTTGGAATTATAGGTTGGTTGCATACCTTCAAGATCAAGGGTTCAAACCTAGCAACTCAAATCCTTCTTTATTCATCAAAAGGGATCACAATGAGGTTATCTATCTATGTGTATATGTAGATGATATTATTGTGATATGTGATGATCTAAATGACATTCAAAGGATCAAGAGACACATGCAAGAGGAGTTCAAACTCAGTGACTTAGGTGAGCTCACATATTTCTTAGGTATGCAAGCCTTTATACATATGACGGAATGTATGTCACTCAGAGAAGATACATTGAAGATCTACTTCTCAAGTTCAAAATGGAGAACACAAAGCTTGCAGGTAAGATGAATCATAAACTAAGTATTTATGAAGGTGAGAAAATTGAAGACATTAAAGAATATCAAAGCTTGGTAGGTAGCTTGATATATGCTACTCATACAAGACGAGACATATCATATCGTGTGGGAGTGCTTAGTCAGTTCCTGCACTCACCTAGAAGGCCAAACATGGATGCTACAAAGAGAGTACTCAAGTACTTCAAAGGGACACTTAATGAAGGTATCTATTACCCATAACCTTCAGATTTGGATATCAAAATCTATTCAGATGTAGATTGGGTAGCAGCTAAGGATGATAGAAGAAGTACCTCTGGTTACTTAGCATTTGCAGGTTCAAAATTGGTGTCATGGAGTTCCAAGAAGCAACCATAATTTCTTTATTTCAACTGAAGCTGAATATGGAGGTCTTACCATTGCAACTCAAGAAGTTATATGGCTCAAGGAGTTGTACTCAGATTTGAGACTTGTAAGTTCCAAACCTCACTTACTTGGAGATAATGTAAGTTCCATGCATTTGGCTGCAAATCCAATTTTTCATGCAAGGACAAAGCACATAGAAGTCCATTACCACTTTGTAAGAGAGAAGCTTATGGCAAATGAAATTGACATTTCATTTATTCCTACTAAGAAGCAAATTGCAGACATGATGACAAAGGCACTTGATGGGATAAATCTTTATAGATTCAAAGCTATGGCAGTCATTCAACCTATCAAAGAATGAGGACTCAAGCATACTTTCGCTTGAGGTGGACATGATCTTCATCAAACTCATCATTGGAATGAACCCACATATACTCTTTATAGAGTTTTATTTACATTCATTTGTTGTATTGAGAGTTTGATCCAAGAAAGGGAAGTGAATGAGTGGATTGAAAGAGATAAGAGAGTCATATTTATCTTATCTCAACACATTAGTAATAGCATTATTGCTCACATCCAAGACTTGGACTTATCCAAGAAGGTCTAGGAGGCCTTGTAGAAATTGTACTCTACCTCCACAAAGTCACGAAAGATTCAACTCAAGAATGAGTTTAAAAACTTAAGGAAGACTTCAAACAGTAGCATCAATGATTAGATCCTCAGGGTAAAAGAGATTTCATATTCGTTAGGATCAATAGGCAACTCCATCGATGATGATGATCTGGTAGCTCATACACTAAATGGGTTGAGGCATGATGACAAATGGAGTCCATTCACTACATCAGTATATCTGAGGGACTCATTTCTAGAATTTGAAAAATTATTTAGACTCATGGTGACTTGCTAGATGAACCTTAATGGAGGTCATTCAAAGGGAAATGAAGCCCAAGTCCTTTATGTAGGTAAAGGCGAAGGAAAGAGAGGTGGACATGGTGGACAAGGCAAAGATAGAGAAAGATCAAGCAATGATCAAGAAGGTTGGATTCAAAACTATGGAGCAAGGGGGAGAGGAAGAGGGAGAGGAAGAGGAGGTTGATATCAAGGAAGGGACTACACAAAGGAGTGCTACAATTATGGAAAGTTAGGGCACTTTGCAAGGGACCGCTACTCAAATAAAAACCAAGGAGGCAACAAGAAGAACCAAGGTGACTTTGTGAATACTTCAAATACATCAAAGAATAACAATCTCTTAGACATGATGCAAAGAAGTGGTAGGAAAGAAGGCATAGACACCACATGGTACATCCATAGCAGATGTCCAAACCACATGAGCTACAATAGGGAATTTTTTGTAATTTGCATGAACCAAGTACACAAGGGCATATAGAAACTGGGGATGCCACCCAACATAGTATCATATAGATAGTTTATGTTCCTTTGGATGAAACCAAAATGTAAAGTGTCTTAAATATGTGTTACATGTGTGGACAATCACAAATAATCTTTTATTAATTGGATAGATGGTTGAAAGAGGGTATGTATTCAAGTTCAAAAACAAAGGATGGTTTGTGGAAGATCCAAAGCAAGGCTACAAGTTGATAGCTAAATGAAAGAAGGAAGGAAGGCTATTCACCATGGAGGCAAGACCACCCTCATCACATATGGTCTATTTGATAGTTGTCAGCAAGAAAATAGCTCAAGTGGATTTGTGGCACAAGAGGATCAGCCACATAAACCTTCAAAAGCTGAAGGATATGCAAAGGAAAGGTTTGGTAGATGGTTTTCCAAATTTCTACTCTCAAATTATGCACCATTTATGCAAAGCATGTCGATTTGGGAAGCAAGAAAGGCTTCCATTGAAAAAGAGTACACAAAGGAGTAGATTTCCATTGGACCTCATTCACACCAACATATGGAGACCAACCAATGAGTGCACATGAGGGAGACAACATTGAATATGTTACTTTGTATAGATCCATTGTAGGATCTTTGAACTATGCAACTATTACTAGGTGGGACATCAAGCATGTAGTAGGAGTACTCTCATAATTTATGTAAACTCCCAAAGCACACTTAATGGAAGCCAAGAGGGTTCTTAGATACCTCAAGGGCACTATAATTGAAGTGTTATTCTATTCTTATGATAAGGATTTGCAGGTGGAAGCATGTTGTGATGGAGATTGGGTAGGCTCGAAGGATTGAAGGATGATAGGAGGAGTGCAAGTGGCTATGTAATGGTGATTAGAAACAAGACTATCTCATGGAGATACATGAAGCAGCCAATAATAGCCATATATTCAACCAAATGTAGATATAGAGCATTAGGTTTTAGCAGTTGCAAGCTTATATGGCTCAAGAATCTCTTTAAAGACTTGAACTTGCATGTGAAATAGATTCCAAGCATGCGTGACAACATGAGTAGTGTACAACTAACTTTGATTTTGATTTTCCATGCTAGGTCCAAGCACATTGAAGTACACTACCACTTCATTAGAGAAAAGGTGATTGCAAACAAGGTCAAGGTGGAGCATGTGAGTACCAAAGATCAATTTGCATATATTTTTACAAAAGGATTGGAAGGAACGAAGCTACTAAAATTCAAAAGAAGCATTGGCATGGTAGATTCAAGCTCAAGGCTTGGGAGGGAGTGTTAAAAATCAAGCCTTAAACATGAACGAATATATTTTTGGGATGCTCTAGTGTTTCAAAAGTTCAGCTGTTGAAGTGTTTTGATGTTCAAGTATTTCTTGTGATGTTGTCCAGTGTTTGTTTTAGTGCTCCATTCTAGTATATAGGTGTTTCGAATATTTTTCTAAAACCTTAACTGAAGTCTCAAAGGCATGTATGACAAGTGGAACCATTCTTTAGAGGCTTCACATCACCAATTTCAGCTACCAAGAAGTATCAACCACTTTCCTAAATCATATCTTACTAGAAATGTTAAATAGTTGAGTGAGAGATTCATGCAAAATTGTAGGAGCACTTTTGATAGACAATATATGTATGAATCCAAGTTGTGAATGGAGATCCATGATCTATACTCTTTTCCTAAGTTATTTTAAAGTTTGAAGAGGTTGGTACATTCAACCCCTTTCTCATTTAGTTCATTTTGTTAGCTTATACTTGTCTATAGTTAGCCATTGCTCACTGCCTCTCTGAGGTGTGAGCTAGTTTCTAGCACTATTTTGTTTTGGTTGTAACTCCTTTCTCCCCTATCCATTTGAAGTGATTTCACTTGTGTTTAATTTCTACTAGAGTCTATTAAGTGTAGTATAAAGTTCTTGATCATCCTCTAAAGGAACCCGGATTGAAGGTGTAAACACTGAGGGTGTGTCTCTACACATAAATGAATAGGAGTACCGATAGTGAGTCTAGCTCATAGAAGTTGATTTTTCCTAATTGAGTATCCCAATCAAGTGTTATAGTTTTGTGAATAGTTCAAGTTTTATATTTTCATGTTCAAAAGTTTCATTATTTTTCCACATCTATAATTTTAGTTAGATCCAAAACATTCACTACAACTCGCTATAAAAACAACCTTTGAGGGCCTACAACCTTCCAAAGCTGCATAGGCATGTTGATTCATCCCCCAATAAGGGTGACACAAAGAGGTGATGAGAGAAAAGAAATTGAGAGAGAGAGAGAGCGACACATGTAGAATTAAATCCCTCCTCCCTATTCAACCATTATATATAATCTTCATGTAGAACAACATCTCTAACAAGGATAACATCACAAGGGGTAAACAATTCTATTTGTCAATGGATGCTATAATATGTCCTCAATTCTTTAATTGAAGCTTGGTACTCGTGCAAATGGTCAAGGATGTCTACAAAAATTAATGTGAACTTGCCATGAAAAAACAAGTGGAAGAGATTAGAGAATTTGAATTATATAAATAGACGACACAAGAGAAATTGAAAACCAAATTGGTTGCAAATGAATAGTACAACATGTTTTGGAATATGCTTCTGAATATCAACACTCTTGCAATAAGCCATTGTCTTAGATTTTTTCTGCATATAGAGATTGTAAAATTTTGCATATAGAGATTGTAAAATTTTCAAATTGATAACTACAACAAAAATAGATGACACTAAGAAACGTGAGTTTATTCTAGTGTTCAACTAATGTAACCAGTATTACTTCATACTAGAAGAATAAGAAAAATGATTCCTATACTACATTCTATGCTTTTGACATCATAAGGATATAAGCTTCTCAAAATTCATGACATCAAAACTAGAACTATGAATCATACATTAAAGTAGGGTACATTGTGCACTCAGGTGGCACTTCATAGAACAATCACTCATAATGAGTTAACATCAACTAGACTTGTATATCGCCTTAGAATCCTAACAGAAATTGTGCTATCTTGGTGAACTTGACTATGTTGGCCTTGCTTGTATGAATTGCATCCAAATAACCAAAGTATGTCATGTTATATTCATGTTTATATATGGCATCTAAGAATTACTATAATCCTATTTATGAGGGATATGAGGTCTACCACATCAAAGATCTCATCATGTTCTCTATGCTCGAGCCATAAAACATCAATATACCTTTGTTGATATATTTTGGTAGTGATGTATGTGAACACACTAGGACCTCCACAAAACATTTTTCCCTCTTTAGGAGGTTTTCTCCCCTAGCTTGTATACATGCTTATAACCCTAACATGTCACAAATCTTTGTCATTCACTTGGTATTACATTTAGTATTGCATGTTGTGCACCAAGCTTCCTCTTCTTCCTTGTGTTGTTTCTGTGCTTCCACATACCTCAAACTCAAACAATTGGTATTAGAGGAGGTTGTTGCTTCATCTAGGGTGTCGTTGACACCCCTCCGATCTTAGTCTCAAAATCGCACCAAAATTATTGAGCATACTCAAGGCGATTAGAAGTTCAAAACAACATCACTCTATGTGTCAAAATTTTGATATGAGCTCGTTTCAACACCTCCAAACACACTATCATAGTGCTTATGCAAGAAGTTTTATCCTTTTGTGCCAAAAATATATGTAGGTTTCAGTTCACAAGTACAAGCACCTCAAAGTCTGTTACATGTTTAGTAGAGCTTGATAGGGTAGTTCTATTAAGCTTTTATGCATATAGTTATTTTTCTACATAAAGGTATTTTAGTCAGTGGCCATGGCTAAAAGTGATTATGTACTTTCTATGTTGGCTGTTGAGGACAATTTGGATGGCACTTGTTACCCATTATGGGCATATATCATGGTGATTGAGAATATAGTTATTGAATGTAATGTAGATGGCATCGAAGATGATGATCTTTAAATTCCTATTCATGTTGCAATCTTCTTGCACCTACTGCAGAGAAACTTTGATGGGATGGTAGAGATGTTCATGCACATGCATTGATAGCTTTTTTTATCAAATGCTCCATTATTCCTCATATTTGGTCATGCAAAACAGCAAAGAATGCTTGGGATACACTTACCACTTTATACCAAGCAAGAAATGAGGCTCATGTTGTTTATCTCCTAAAAAATTTGGAGAGTGAGCATATGAATGAAGGAGATTCTATGGACAATTTTTTGACAAAGATCAAGATTTGAAAGAGCAGCTAATTTCTGTAGATGAAGTCTTGCTAGATAGTTCACTTGTGTAAATCATTCTTAATGGTCTTCCTAATTCATATCAAATTTTTCCTTCTACTCTTTGGTTGATGATGAAAGGAAATCCAAATGCCTTAATATTTGAGGGGTTAGTCTTTGTTTTATTCCATGAAGATCACTCTAGGCAGAATAGGTCCATTATGCATGTTGCAGATCAAGCTTTCTTACATAGTCAGAAGGGCGAAGGTAAATAGATTGCATCTACTAGTAAGCTAAAATCTACTGATTTTGCACAATAAAAAAGGGAAGACAAAGCTGAGAAGAACACAAAAAAGCAAAAAAAATTTGCAAATATTTTAAAGAAATGATCATGTAATAAAGAGTCGTCCAAAATTGGCTACAAAAGAGGCAAAGAAGAAAGAGGCTCGAATGGTTGTTTTAGTAGCCTCTACACCTAAAGCAAAGTCTAGTAATCTTATGTAGAATGAAGAATGGGTGTTTACTACTGTTTGTAGCTATGGCCCATCTTCTCATGAATAGTGTATGTCTAGAGTGGACTCAGATGTTTGGTACTTTGATAGTGGGGCAACCAAACATATTACCTTACATCATAGTTTTTTCAATTCACTTGAGCCTACCCCTAGAGGGAATACTATCACATGTGCTAAAAACTCCTCTTATGTTGTAATGGGAGTTGATAAGATAATTTTGAGTATTGTTGATGGTAGTTCTTTCACATTGTCAGAAGCTTTGTTTGTGCCAAGGATTAAGAAAAATCTATTGTCAATTCTAGCATTAAGAGATATCCACTTGGTTGTCAAATTTGTTGATGACAAATGTATAACTCATGATCTATCAAATGAAAATGTTATTATTGCTTCTGGAATTTTATGTTGTGGGATCTATAAGCTCATAGATTATAAAAATTCTATGAATGATTTAGCATGTGCAATACAAGATTCTTAGACTATCTTAGATGCAAAGCTTTGGCATGCATGCTTTGGTCATCTGAAGTTTGCCAGTTTACTATGCCTACAAAAATTTGAAATGGTGTCCTCTTTGCCCAAACTTAAGGCACCTTGTTAACATGTTTGTGAAGGTTGTGTTTTGGGAAAAATGCAATGTTCCTCCTATTGAAAATGTGAACTATGCAAGCTTTAGGTGGATGAACGGATCAAAAGACCTTAATATTGACAAAAGTCATGACCCAAATCACTTAGGGTGGTCTCAATTTTGCTTGGCTCCTCCTTGGTGAGGCTTGGAAATTCTTCTTCCAAGTCATATGGCAACTTGACCTTCCTGAATTCACTTTAAAACCAAGAATCATTCTCATCAAACACAACATCTCTACTGACCATAAATCCTTTGTTGGATGGATTATAAAACCTGTATCCTTTCTAATTTAAATCATACCCTATGAAGATGCACTTTTCTGCCTTAGGGCCTAGTTTACCTCTGATATGAGATGGAACATGCACATAAGCAACAAATCCAAATATTCTACAATGATCAAGTGATGGCCTCCTACCATGCCATGCTTCATATGGGGTCATCCCATCAAGTGATTTGGATGGAAACCTGTTAATAAGTTATGTGGCAGTAGAGACACCTTCTACCCACAAATAATTAGGCAATTTCTTTCCATTAACCATTGATCTAGCTGCTTCCACAATCAACGTGTTTCTCCTCTTTGGTCCCCCATTTTGCTCAAGGGTATACCTGGTAGTAATCTCCCTTTTGATACCTCTATCCTACAAAAATGCATCAAATTTATTGGAGAAGTACTCACCTCCTCCATCTAACCTTAGCCTTTTTAGGCTTCTTCTTGTTTGATTGTCCACAAGTGGAAGATATTTCTTGAAGCAACTGAACACTTCATCTTTATGTTCCATGAAATACAAGATAGTCCATCTACTGAAATCATCAATGAATGACACATAGTACCTTGAGCCTGAAATTGAAGGGTCCTTGCTTGGTCCCCACACATCTCTATGGACAAGTTCCAAATAGTTCTCATGCATCTAGCCTTTCTTTGTGAAGGGCAACCTGTGTAATTTACCAAATTGACAAGCACCACATTTATAGATCATATGTTGCTTGGATACATTAGGTATCCCAAGCACACACTGATCTCTACATATCTGCTTCAAGGTTCTCTCACCAATGTGCCCTAATCTTTTATTCCAAATCTCTAACTCAGCCAATGTTTGATCCTTATAATTATAAAGTGCAATGTTTCTAATGTTCTCAAGCTTAAATGTAAATAGTCTACCTGTTTTTTCTCCCTTGGAAATTCTCTTGAATCCATGTTGGGGGTCCTCCACAGAAGCTCCATATTTGTTGAACCTAACCTGCAAACCCTTTTCCACTATCTGTCCAACACTCATCAAATTCTTTGTGACAATAGGTACATAAAGACCTTGCTCAACAGATTTCTATTCCCATTAGAAGTTTTGACATTTCCTACCTTGACCACTGAATGCTTGGTGTCATCACCTGTTTGCACTTGGTGCTTTCCCTTGGGTTCCTTGAGATCAGAAAGAAGAGATACACTGCATGCTACATGTTTTGAACAACATGAGTCAATATAGAAGAGGTGCTCATCATTCATACCTTGCTTTGAAGTCATATTCATAATGAGAAGGGAATCCTCTTGATCCTCTGTATAATTGTTGAATTCTTTCCTTGACTTGTATCCTCCTTGATAATTGTTGTTGTAATTGTTGTTGTTGCCATGGTTGTATCCTTGATTATGGTTGAATCTTCCTCTTGATTGTGAGTAGCCACCTCTTTGAAATCCTCTTCCTCTCTGATTCTTGAAGTTCTTATAGCACTCATCTGTTGTGTGATTAGACAGTCTACATGTATTGCATGGGGAAGAGTTGAAAGGTATCGCCCTACCTTGCTTACCTCCTCTGCCCCTTCCTCTTGAATTCCTACCTCTCCCTGCATAGCTTGAGGAGTAGTACCTTCATCCTCTACTTTCTTGCTCGTCCCTTTATCTTTAGACTTTCCTTATGTGTATATAGGGCAGAAGAATTGTTACCTCTTGATGGTTCTCCATTTTTGTTGAGCTCGGCTTCATGGGTAAAGAGTTTTCCCATGAGTGTGGTAAGATCTGGAATTTGCATGTCCATGTAAAGGTCTATAGTAGTTGTGAAAGTTTCCCACTTATCATCGGCCTTGATGCCATTGATTATTTGTCTCACTATTTGCTCCTCTTCAATCTCCTCTCCTATGCTTTACAATTGATTAGCCACATCTTTAACCTTGGTAACATACTCTAAACATTCTGCTTGGGTTGCTTCCTTTGGGTGGTAAACTCAATCCACAATTGATATTTTCTACCTCTTGTGTTGGAACAAAAATATGAAGACAATGTATCCCAAGTCTCTTGGGAAGTTTTACAATTCCCAATGTGAGGAAGAAGGAAGTCAGAAATAGAGTTAAGTAGATATGATCTTGCTAAAGCATCTTTGGTACACCATGAGTTGATCCTTTCAAGCTCCTCTCTTGTAGGTTGTCCTTTGCTTTTGAATATGGGCATCTCCTCATCTCTTGATATGTATCCATAGAAACTCCTTCCTTGTAGATAGGTCTTCATCCTGAAGGACCATGCTAGATAGTTATTCCTGTCCAATTTATCAATAAAAGAAGGGAAACCATCTCCCATTTTACCTTAACTTGCTCTGATACCATTGTTGGAAGAGATGGATGGATACCTCAAGAAAGTGAGGTGGTACTTCCAAAACCTGCTTTGTACCTACCCTATTTTCGCTTCACAGTTTGATAGAAAGTGCTTTTTTCTTGCAAATAACACCAAATCATATATGTGCTTTGGAGTTGATCCCTCAAACAATTGAATCAAAATAGACTACTCGACAAATATCTAGTTACACAAAACTTGCTATTTTAGACTTGACACCTGCTGGTTCTTTTGCTCAGTTCTCACAATACAGTAGCAATTGATAAAATTCCTTTTGGGGGAATTAAATTATCTTAGATAGCTAATTATAACAAGTGAAATAATCTAAAATGATGAACTATGTACTGAGCAATCAATTTAACAATCAAGAGCTTACCCCTAACTTTTTAGGGACTGAGCAGAGAATGACCAAAGAGCACTTCGATGCAGATTTCTCCCAATTTGCTGAAGCAAATGTAATGAATATTTGACATCATAAACTAGACTTTGAGCTGGTTCCAACAAGCTATAGAACATGCGAAATGGTTGCGAGATCACTAAGATATGGTCATGCAAAGATCACTTTTTTCAGTAGTCATAGTAGAGAAGTAGACAGAGATGAACAATGATGTATATCTATTATGGCACATGATTTTACAAGATTATTGGCATTATGATGATGCCCAATGATAGTGGGATGAGTGAGCTATAGTATATTCTACTCAACCTCTACAAATGATCAGTAAATGAGCTCTAAGAAGAGGCCTAAAGTCCGCGAGTTTTAAAAGTCCTTTTATAAGGATTTTCTTCAATTTTGAATTTGAAATTCAAACAAGGTTCCACCTAAAAGTGCTTCCTTTAAATGAGGAGTGGTTCTACCAAATGAAATAGGTAGTTATTATCTCTCATAACTCCATGAGATATATGGGTTTGCAAGATTCTCTCAAGTAAAAAACCTTTTACAAGTGATAAATGACTAATTGTTACAAGCCATGATTCATATGAGTCAACACATGCTTCCACACATAATCCTCCAAGCTAAGCCAAATGTGAAGGCTTGGATATTTGCACCAACATGTACATGGCGGCCTTCTGTTGGTTTCCTCCATCTTTGGGAGGAGGTGATCGGTTCTTCTATGTCTGAAAAGAATTCCATGTCAGAGAGTTGTGTATTCTGCAAGAAGGATTCAAAATTGAAGGTGCTCATCCCTTCAAGGTCCCTCGTGGTAGCAAATTCAAATCCCGATGGGACGCGACGAGCAGATGGAGCAGTTTGTGATGTGCCTTCAGATCCAGATCTAGGAATTTGAATTGTAAAGGGAGACAAGATGGCATCCCCTCGTGGTGAGACTTCTGGATTTGTAAGAACTTCTTGTGTCTCGACACATGGAATTGAGCCCCCTCATGCGCTTGGATTGATGTGTGGAAGTTTTGTGTCTTTTAAACATCTGTAGTTGTGACCAGGTCAATGCACACATTCGATGGGTACATCGTATGATAAGCATTTATAGATGATGCACATTATTGCACAATATTCATTCACCATGAGCTTCTTGGATGAACTTTTATCAGCTCCATACAGCTGCTCTATAATCCATACAAGAAGCTTAATAGTTAGTGTGCATGTCTCTGCCAAGTAAAGGCCAAACCAGATCCACTTGTGGGGTTGAGTGAATCTATCTTGTCTAGGAAATGCAAAATGTTGCATGCACATGCGAAGAGGGATGGAAACATTTGGTGTGAGTGCCGCCATATCTTTTAACTTTTGCAGTTTTCAATTCTTTATGTTATTGGGTATCAATGCATCCTTCTCAGAGGGCACATGCGTGCCACGTATGTTCAAAGTAGAGCTCACCAATTCCAAGGTAAGTTCAAGCTTTTTCAACTCATTGTTGCCCAATAAGGAAGGAAGGACAAAGGTTCTTGGTCGATCCTTTAACTCACTCACGCGTAATGTTGATACCAAATAGTAACACCATAGAAAATCTGGTTTTGGTAGGGGTGCCTCAAAGTATTCCGCCAGCCCTACACATTGCCATATGCTTTGAAGTTCTAGTGTGTTCTTGAGAGTCTCGAACTCTTTGGAAAAGAATTGGAATCATACCCATGCCTTGTCATACTCACACTTGGACTCCCAGATGTACTTCGCCTCTCCTAAGGGCCCTAGCATGCCATTGAACGAGTGGGATTTTGCATGAACTCTCTCTGTTATTCTTGTGGGAGGGTCTGGTATGGGTATTTGTTGGAGGTGTCATAGCTCTATAGGTCGTTGAGTTGGTGGCACTTCAAGTGGTATATTTTCCGTGTTCACTCCTGCTAGAATCACTCCTTCCTACGAGCTAGGGCCTACTGTCTTGGCCATAATATTGCCTGTATTTCTTGATGCTTATCTACTGGAAGAAGAGAACCATATTAGAATTGAATAGGAAACATGATGTTATGGTGTTCCCTCCACAATATCAACATGATACCCAAAGTGGTTAGGGGTTAGCGAGTGAAGTGTTCGTGATGTGTGTGAATGTTGGTTATTAGATTAGTGATTCCCCTAGATGCATACTTTTGGATGTGCCTTGAACTTAGAATGCATCTACTGTAGAGTGGATTGATTTACAAAATTGGGTCAAGGGGTTTGATACGGGGTTTGATTCTTCAAACTTTGATTGTGGGATTGTAGCTTTTGGTGTTGATGATATGTAAAGGTTTTTGGATGGGATTGTGTTGGACTTGGGACTTTTTGGGTACCCATTTCCCAACATTCCTAGGCGTGACCGGAGATGTGATGGTGCGGAGTATAGATGTTTGCCCTGGGATTTGTGCCAAGAGTGCTTGTGAGTGTTGATTCAATATTGTGAGTAGAGGTGAAGCTATTTGAGCTTGTAAGCAGCTCTTGGGCACCCAGATCTATCAAGTATTGGGGTCTGCCTTCATTGACTGCCTTGGGACCCAAATAGAAATGGTTCGTCAAGATTGATGCCTAGGATATTCCTTCATTGTAGTCCTCAACTAAGTAGCTCGTTTGGTGCATCATTGGGATCCTGTCTCCAAAGTAGAGGGTTGTGCACCCTTGCGTTTCCAAATCTGCTTCATTCCATGAGGTACTTTATGTTGCACCAATCGTTGGCCATGTTTTCTAATTATCCACTTCCTCTGTGTCTTGTGTTGCCTTGCTTGCTTTCTTGGGATCCTCTTTGGAAAATAAGGGAGTTCTTCATTGCCTTCTGCACCTCCTTCAAGAGTGACAATCTTCTGCACCATAGAACCTTGGACAAGAATAACATTGTTATCATCATGTGTGCTCCTAGAAGGACTAGGAGTGGGTATCATTCCTATTTCCTTGGATGCTAGGTTCTCTAATTCAATCGTGATGCGATTTTGATTTACCCATGCCTAAAGAAGTCCACTTTTTAGGTGTAAGTTGACTGCATGATCATAGATTCAGTCTTGACCCAAGACTAGAGGTTCAGTGAGGTCCTTGTCTTGACACACTAGCACTGTGACTATCATTTGAACATCTTGAATGTAGAGGGAAGCTCCACCTCACCCATGCAAGGGGTTTCCACACCTCCCAATCCTATGAGATATGCTTCCATTGGATTAATTTTCAATTGCAATTTTTGACAGTAAGAAAATCCAATTGCACTAGTGGCGGCTCCTGAGTCAATCAAAGCTCTTATGGTCCTTGCACTCTCTCCTTGTCCTACCCCTATGGTCACAAAGGGTCATCAATCAACTATCCTATGGGAACATACACTTGAGACATGGCACATGGCCATGTGATGAATAGAAGTGTCATGCATATTAGCTTGTGGGTGATCTCTACCTTGTCTCCTTAGTTTCATGCGTTGGATGTGTTCTAAGGCTTCTGCATCAGCCTCTTCTCGGATTCACTTTTCCTCTTCCTTTCATTTTTTTATAGTATTGAGTCGGTTTAACATTCCTTTTGTGAGGGGTTCTTGATATAACTTGACTCTGCATCCACTAATGTAACTAGGTAGGATGTCTCCTTCTAGAGTGGCTAGTTGGACTGCTCCACTTGTTGAGATCCTATTGATAATCATTCATCCATAGCATCTCTTCTCCTATTTTCGTGCATGTTGCTTCAAAGTGTAGACTAAGACTAGGTCTCCTGCTTTCAAGCCCTTATCCTTCACATGTGCATCAAAATATGCCTTTTGTGTTTTCTTGGCTACATAAATTCCTGCTGCTACTCTCAATCGTGTTTCACCTAATCGTTCAAGATCAAAGATTCTAGAGGAGAGCTCATGGCCTATCCAGTCATACTCTTGTGCTACTTTCAATGTAGGCATCAAGAAGTCTAATGGTAGCATTGCATTTTTGCCAAACACCATCTGAGAGGGTGTGGCTTAGAGTACCATTTTATAGGCAACTCTATATGCCCAAATAGCGTGGTGTAGCTGTTTGTCCCAATCAGAGTGTTTACTATTCACCAATTTTGTCAATACATTGCATATAATCTTATTGGTGCTCTCGGCTTGCCCATTAGCTTGTGGATGATAGGGGGCAGACTTCTTGTGTATCACCAAGAATTCTTGGAGAAGGTTTTCAATGACTTCATTGAGGAAGTGCATGCCTTTATTACTTACTAGCTCTATTGGTAGCCCATATCTGGTGAACACGTTCTCAAATAAGAACTTAGCTGTTGTTTGAGCATAGTTCTTCGTTGTGGCCTTCACTTCTACCCACTTGGTTAGATAGTACATGGCCACCATAATGTATTCAACATGTGAACCGTTAGCTAGGGGACTAATAGGACCAACAAATTCTATTCCTCACTTAGAGAATGCACGTCCACCCATCATAGGTTTCAGTGGCATCTCGTCTTTACGTATTTGAGTTTGCTTACAAGTGTCACACCACTTCACATAGGTATGTGCATCCATGTGAAGTGTTGGCCACCAAAGGCCTACGAATAGAATTGCCTTAATCACACGGTCCGGTCCAAAATGTCCTCCTGCCACACCTTGGTGAGCAGTTTCCAAGATCTTGAGATATTCACTCTCATGGACACATAGCCTTAGGTATCTGTCTCTTACACGCTTGTATAAGCTATTTCCAATGAGTGAGTAGTCTAGGACCTCCTGTTCTAAGCTCCTTTGTCTCGCGAAAGTGATCTCTTGAGGGAATGTTTTTGTCCTCAAAAAGGCTACTAACGGTTCGCTCCAATGTGGCACTAAAGACGCTTGATATAAAGTGGCATGTTCCACAGGTGGGTTAGTACTGCAGATTGGGCATTTCTTACACATCCTATGGACATATTCTTCCATTGTTGGCCAATATACCCCTAACCTTTGTAGAGTCTATAGGGTTCTATGTTTTGAATGGTGTTGTTGTAGTGCACCTACATGTGATAGTTGCAACCATTTTGCATGCTCGTCTTCTTCTACATAACAAGCTAGTATGCCTTGATCGGTGTGCTTATACATGCTTCCTGTTAGTAGGTGATATTTTTGAGATCTGACTACTTCCTTATCTTTAGTTCTCACTATAGGATGTTTAGGTCCAAAGGTCAGAATAGGCACTATTGTTTTGGCCCATTCAGGCACTACTTCTAGATTGAACAAGTAAGCATCGGGAAGTTCCTCTGATACTCCTTGAGGGGACTCCCCTGAAGTTAGTCTAGAAAGATGATCTACCCTAAGGTGAGTCCTACCTTTCCTAACCACCACTTCAAAATTATATTCCATTAGTAAGAGGAACCATCTTACTAATCTGCCTGTATTGCAGGGTTTGTTCACTAGATAGAGTAATGCTTGATGGTCTGTAAAAAATTTAAACTTATTTGCAAGAAAATAATGTCTAAACTTCTTAACCACATATACCATGCCTAAACCTTCTCTCTCTATAGTAGTATAATTTTGTTCAGCCGCATTCAATTGTCTACTAGTGTAGGCTATTGGAAGATTCATATTACCTTCACCAATTGGTTCTGTGAGTACACACCCAATTGCATAATTGGATGCATCCACATGAACATGGAATGGTTTGTTCCAATCTTGTGTAGTCAAGATTGGTGCTGAACACAATCATCCTTTGAGCTCATTGAAGGAACCTCACATTCGTCTATCCACTCAAAGTTAGTTAGAAGGGATTACAAAGGCTTTGCAATGATCACATACATATGAATGAAATGTCGGTAATAGCTGCAACGTCCCATGAAAGCTTGCATTTCCTTGACATTCTTTGACCTAGGTAGTTCTACAATAGCTCTGGCTTTATCCACATCCGTGGATATGCCATTCTTTGGCACTATGTGTCCTAGAATCTTGCCTTGCCTGATCATGAAAACATACTTTTATGGGTTCAAGCAGACCTGATATTCTCTACATTTGTCAAAGATTTGTTTGAGTTCAGGTATACGTGTTTTTCTAATATTGGAATGAGCGCAGAGGTCATCCACATAGACTTCCAAGTTTCTTCCTCAAGAAATCTTTGAACACATGGCACATAAGCCTCTTAAAAGTGGCTAGAGCATTGGTAACCCAAATGGCATCACTCAAAAGGCGAATATGCCCCACTCTGTAGCAAAAGCTATTTTATGATGGTCTTTTGGGGCAATGGCCACCTGATTGTAGCCCAAAAACCCATCAAGGAAGCTGTATACTTCCTTACCTACTACCCTCTCTAGTAGATGCTCAGTGATAGGAAGCATATAACTATATCTAATTGTGGTTGCATTAACCTTTTTCAAGTTAATGCAAAACATGTAACTTTCCATTCTTCTTGGGAACCACTATGATGGGGGATACCCATTCTGTGTGCTCAATTTCATAGATAAATCTAGCTTCTACCAATTTATCTATCTCTTCTTTGATCTTGGTAGCATAGTTATCGTTATATGTGTATGGCTTTTGCCTAGAGAGTTTGGCATCTGAGATCATGGGAATCGTATGTGTAAGCATATGTCAAGGTCTACACCTTTCAGTTCTTTATAACTCCATGCGAATGCATCTCTATATTCTCTTAGCAAGGCTATGAACTCTTGCTCCTCGTCTTTACTTAGGTTGTGTCCTATATAGGTGCACCATTCTTCACCTTCCTCTATGTCACAATGATTCTCTTAGTTTTTTCCTTGTTATCATAGGCCTCTCCTGCTAGTGCTTCCTATTTAGGCATTCTTATCATGACTCTCCTATCTTCTATCTCATATTTCTTAAAATTTTTAGGGACCTCAAACATAGATTCTTCCTCATTTGGTGAGACCTCTCTTCTTTCTTTTCTTGCCCTCACTCTTGGTGGTTACCTGTGTGGCTAATCTCAAGTCATTCGAATGCTCTCCTTGTACTTGAGGGTGAGCCTCTACTTCATGTAGGAATTGTTCTTTTGATGCACAAAAAGGGTCCATAATGATTTACTCTAGATCGGAGTCACTTGCTTCCTCAAGTACACCAGTGCTAGGCTCGCATTCCTCGATAACCAAATCACACATGATTGGTTCGATAGTGAAGACTGAAATGTCATAGCCATCTTCATCACAATGGGGTGCCCATTGCTCTTCATTGATGGCTACATCCATTGTTGCCAGAATTTCTGCCCAACCATGAGGTTCAATTTCTTTGTTGGGAAATACTACTAGTGCATAGGCTGGGTCTTGAATTGATCGATGATTTTCCTTCACACCTACCTCTCTGGCTATTTCTCTTTTCTCTTCTTCTTCTGCAACTTTGCACATCCATAGGTGAGTGTCTTCATGCATCCATGAGTATCCCGATCCTATGGAATGCACCAACTCTATGTCATTTGTGGCTCTATGGACGGGATCCCACTATATCGGGGGCACATCTCTATGAGAGTAATCCTTGGGATTGACTTTGGTTGTAACACCTAAATGCTGCAAATACAAGGAATTGGTTCCCCAATCTTGCACTACTTGCAACTGTCTCGTGAATGGCCTCCCCAAAATCATCTCGTAGGCTTGATTTTTGCTAAAGTCATATATAGCAAAAGTATGTTCAAACTCTACACCACAAGTAATGAGAGTTATCCCTTCTAGTAGCCCTAAGGGTCTTTCGATGTGACCATCTGCCATTTGTAATTTCATTCTTGTTGGCCTAAGTGTTGGCTTCCCCAATGCTTCCATAGGGAAGTGGTAGCAATTGCCACTCCTGCGCTTGATCCAAGATAGTCTTGGTGGTGTAACTTTGGTGAGAGATTGGAAGATAGGTGTTTCCTTCTTCTCCTTCGCTCATGTCTCCTGTCTTATCCAAAGGTATCTTTGGAACTGTTATATGAGATCCTATCATGGAGTGTGGTTTGGCTACTTTTGGTACTTGATTGGCTACATGTTTCCACAATTCTGGTTTGACTTTGAGTAGCTCTTCCAAAGTGAGATTGCACTGCACTTTAGTGTTCTTCATTACCTCCGTATTCCTAGGTATGATTGAGTCTTTGTTCCTTACCATGATTGTGGGTGCTCTCATGCAAGTAAACTTTGCTTCCCATGGGCCTGTGAAATGTGGTAGTTCTTGTAGGGAATTAGGTTCAAATTCTAAACGTTCATTGGTATGGGCATCCTCCTACTCTCCATAAATAGATGAAATATCTTGTGGGAATTGGTCATGTAGTTCATCCACAAGCTCAATGGGACAAGGATTCTCACTTTCTTTTTCCCATTTCTCTTCTTGAATCTCTCTTAAAAATTATTGGGAATATCGATTCATAGGACAAGTGGTGTCTGGTTCAGTTGAACTAGGCACATAAGCTTCCTCGAGAGGAATGGTCCTCCTTTCATTGGGCTTGTCCTTACCTTGGGAGGCAGATGTCTTCTGAGTTTTAATGCATTTTTGGTTGAAAATGGGATAAAACATCAGTGTAGAGTGCCGTATAAACCTCAACAGAATGGAGTTTCAAAAAGAAAGAAGAAGTCTCTCATGGAGATGATAAGCTGTATGGTCGAAAGTCAAGCTTAACCATATAGCTTCTTGTTTGAGGCTATCTTGTTTGCAGCATGTGTACTTAATAGGTATCCCACCAAAGCACTATAGTCTATCACTCCATATGAGGCCTCACATGATTAAAAGCCATATCCACATGTCCTTTTTTGTTTAGCATATGCATTAGTTGTTGAATAGCAACACATGAAATTGGATGACAAAGTAGTGAAATGTATTGTTGTTGGATACAATTCTAAAAGCAAAGGATACCATCTATATCATCCATAGAATAAACCCATCTTAGTTAGCCATCATGTTCTTTTTGTGGAAGATGCAATTTAGCCATTACTTTCATGTACTACAGGGACATTAGTTAGCTCCAAGGATGTGTATGACACTTTGGTACCTCTTTTTACAGGTGGATAATCAAGTGTTGGTCCAAATATGGTAATTTCTCAACCTTTATAGGTTTCACATGATGATGTAGATCATTCCATTTTTTATGCAGATTTACATGGTGCACTTGTTGATGAGAGGGTTGATATAGAGGAGGCAAAAACTATGCCTAAATGGCTGGTGCAGACTTTGTGAGATAGCAAATTAGATGCATCTTTATCATATCATACTCACTTAGGCTCTCATAGTGCTTGCTTGCATCAGATTGCTATGCAATGTTTGCTTCTAGTCTTTGTGATGAGAATGAGCCTATTTTTTTTTATGAACCACAAAATTCAAAAAAAATGGATGGCTAGTATGGAATTAGAATATGCTGACTGCAAACCTATTGCCATTCCTATGGAAACAGGTTTACGGCTGAGTCTTCATGATGCTAGAGATGCATTTTGATGTTGTTCTCTATCTACAGGCTATTGGAGGCTTGATTTACTTATGCATAACTCAGCCTCATATTCAGTTTAATGTCTCTCATATGAGAAAGTTTATGCATTTCCTAGGTGTCAAGCATTGGCAGACGGTTAAGCACATTGTTTGCTAGTTGAGTGGTGCCTGGATACTTGGATTGTTTTCTTCCAAGGGGGGATCACTACCACTAGATTTACATGCTTTTTTTGATTGTGAATGGGTTGGTTTCTATGATAATCATGTGTCCACTAGTGGTTTTTACTTCATGCTTAGTAGCTCATGCATACCTTGGTTGAGCAAGAAGTAGCCTATTGTGGCCACTTCTAATAGTGAGGGTGAGTGTAGGGCAACTTTCACAATGACTCTTAAGTGTGTGTGGCTCCGATGCCTTTTGGTTGATTAGGGTGTTGGTCAGACTTTTGCCACCACCACCTTCACTGACAATTAGAATGCATTGGAACTTATGAGGAACCCTTTTTCCCATGCATGATAATATATGAGGGGCATGCTAAGCCTTATATTAGTGCAATTACATGGGTGGAATTCAGCCTTGATGTTAGTATAAGTGCTGCTATACACATTAGTACCATAACAATGATATAAATGTTCATATAGGCATCGATAAATGCATCAATAAAACCCCTAAAATGTAGCACTAGTAAATGCATTGATAAAACCCCCAAACCATTGGTATAATTGTCGGTATGGACACCGATATATTTCCACCAGTATATGTGTCTGTATGCACCTAAAAATCAAGGATATGCACGTTGGTATCAAAATTTTTGGTATAAGTGTCAATATTTACCTGGGAAAAAGCATCAATATAAGTGCTGGCATATTCTTAGACATATGGACGCTCATACCATCACCTATACCGATGACCATATCTGCAAATTTGTTTTTGGGTAGAGTGTGTTGTCTCTTGCTACAACAACATTACCATGCTATTGTGTAGCAAAAAAAAAACCCTCTGTACAAAAAAAAACCGATTACATGTGACATGTACTCTAGTGGTTTCCGATTTAGGGTTTAGATGATTGAAAACCAAAATATGGTTTGATAAAGCAAAACACAATGTCAAACATAAAAGAAATATGTAGGAGCAGAATGAACCATGAACAATGTACAAAAGAGATATTCTATAAATGAACCATGTACAAAAGAGATATATATTCCATAAATGAACCATGTAAAAAAACTGGCAAACCACTACTATATATGAGCCAAATAAAGAATGTGGCAAACCACAATCATATATGAACCAAATACAAAAGTATGGCACACCACTGATATATATGAGCCAAATACAAAATTGTGTCATACCACTACCATACATATGCCCAGAGGGATCAAAACATATATATCTATAATCCTCCAACAAAAACACATTCTGAAATGAGAGATATTGACATGATATTTATAAACAACAACTAAATAACACAAAATCAAGTCTATAAGCTCACCTCATCATAGATGCTCCCATGAAATTACTGCACCATGTCCCTCTTGTTACATAAAAACAAGCTCTAAAGTAGTCTTGTAGTCTTGTGGATTTTATTAATTATTAAAAATGGTATATGGAAGCTTGAGGATCTTATTAGTTATGAGAAATAACATGTGGAGGCATTCACGTCTCCAAAGTTACAGCAAAAGTAGATAAAAGTGGAAGGAAAGGAGAGGTGTCTATTTTTAGACAAGGAAAGCGCTTCTATTGATAGCCTCTCAATAAAAAGAGTGGTTCTCTTAGTGTAGGTGTCTGAATTGAGTGATTCTTGTTGCGTTGCGAAGCTTACAACTTGTAATATATATGGTAATCAGTTTTTCTACAATTTTCAATGAGAAAACTCCATGCAAGTAGACGTTTTTGCACATCTTCTTTTTTGTGTCTATCCGGTGCCTCATCAGAGATATACCTCTCTTGAAACTTTCATATCTCAGTCCTTATGAGGTATTTTTGAGTGATTTCACTTGGAGGAGTTTTCTTAGCTCTCGTAATTTCTATCCATATCAAAATTCCTCATAGATCTTGAATTTTTCTTGCTTCTGTACATCAATTTTCAATTCAGATAATTAGTCATACCTTGCTATTGCAGGCTTCTTTTTATCTTGACTTCAAGCTATTGTTTTGGGAGCTTTACTCCACTTTTTTGACCTTTTTCGTTTGTAAAGCATGCTACTCAGTGTCTGCTTTTAGAATATATGATTAGTTTTGTCAAACTCTGCTCAAAGAGTTTCTGGTGGTCATTTTGCTACAGTGACCTATTTCTATTTTTTTGAAAGTTTGGTGGAAAGTTTGTTTTTGAAGTTTGGAAATATTTGGTTGGTGTTTTGAAGATCTTGGGAGGTCTCATCATGTTTCGTTGTGTACTTTGATGTTTACAAGTTTGTAAACACAACATTGTGGTATCAGAGCTTTTGCTTTTTTATCAAATCTTTCATACAACTTATTGAATTATCTTCTTTGTTTACAAAAATTCAACATGGCAGATTTGAGTGCATCAATTGAGAAGTTATCAGATGGGAGAAATTATCCCATGTGGCAATTTAGAATGGAGTCTTATCTCATGTCTAAAGGTCTTTAGGGGTTGATTACAGGTACAGAAGTAAAGCCAGTATTACCAGAAGCTCCTACACAAGCGGATCGAGCAAGAGAGCAAGAATGGATCGAAAGAGACAGAAGAGTTCTGTTTATTATATTACAAATAGTTTCCAATACTATGCTTGGGCATATAAGAGGTTTGAATACTAGTAGAGAGGCTTGGGAGTCTCTAGAAAGGTTATTTGCAACTACCAACAGAGGAAGGCAAACACAACTTATTGGTGAGTTGACAAGAGTAAAAAAGAAGCCACGACAATCAGTTAATGATTATATTCTTGAGGTAAAATCACTTATTGAAGCATTAGCCTCTATTAATGCATCTCCTAGTGAGGATATAAAGTTTAATAGCATGTTAAATGGCTTGAGAGAAGATGAAAGATGGAAGTCTTTCATTACGTCTATCATGACTCGAGAAAATCTACCATCCTTTGAAGATTTACAAACGCTCATGATGACTGAAGAAATCAACATAGAAGGTGGCCACTCTTATCATTCACAAAGAGGTAGTCAAGGACAAGCTCTTTATAGTTCATCAAATAGATCAAGAGCTAGAGGAAATTGGAGAGGAGGAGGAACATTCAATACCAATGCAAGAGGAAGAGGAAGCTTCAATGCTACTAGAGGAGGAAGAACAACACAACAAAGTCAACAGACTCACTCCATTATTGTGGTAAATTTGGTCATTATGCCAAGGATTGCTTCTCCAATCCGAATAGAAGAGGTGGTTTTAGAGGACGAAAAAGAGGAAGAGGCCAAGATCACATGCATCACAACAACAACATAGTATAAGAGGAGGCTCAAACAGAGAAGGAAAATGTTCTTATGGCTATGCATACAGAGACATATAAGAGGAAGGTAAACATTAAAACTTGGTATGTAGATAGTGGTTCCTCAAACCACATGAGTCACAACATGAATATGTTTGTGAACTTACACAAACCTGATTCAAGAGTCACAGTTGCTGCAGGAGATAGTACTGAGCATGAAGTAGTTTACATTGGTGATTGTCCACTTAATGAACATGTAACTCTTAGAGATGTTTTGTTTGTTCCTACTATTACGAGAAATTTGATTTCAGTTGGACAGATGGAGGACAATGGAGTAAAGGTCGATTTTGACAATAATCAGTGGCAGGCTTATCAGAACAAGGATGGGAATTTTGTTATAAAAGGACAAAAGGTAAACAGATTATATACTTATGAAGTTGAAGTTCCAGATTATGCAGGTTATACAATGGTTTATGGGACTCAAGTAAGTCAATTGGATTTATGGCATAAAAGATTAGGACACATCAGTGTTGGCAGGTTAAAAGATATTGCAAAGAAATCATTGGTTGAAGGTTTACCACAATTACCTAAGCAAGATTTGGATTTTGTTTGCGAGGCATGTCAGTTTGGAAAACAGGTACGATGTCTTTTTTCAAAAGAAGGATTGCAAAGAAGAGGTATTTTGGACTTGATTCATAATTATGTATGGGTCCATCTCAAGAAGAGTCCATGGCATGTATAACATGAAGGTAATTGGTAACAAATGGGTGTACAGGATAAAGAGAAACAGTGATGGTTCAGTAAGTAGATATAAAGCAAGGCTTGTTTGTAAAGGTTATGCATAGAGTTATGGCATCGATTATGAGGAGACATTTTCTCCTGTTGCCAAGATATCAACAATAAGGACATTAATAAGTGTTACTGCAAGCAAGGTATGGAATATTTATCAATTAGATATAAAAAATGCATTTCTCAAAGGTGATTTAAAAGAAGATGTGTACATGGAGCAACCAGCAGGTTATGAAGATCCCAAGAAGCCTACTCATGTATGTAAACTCTTGAAAGCATTGTATGGTCTTAGCAAGCTCCAAGGGCTTGGAATTTTAGATTGGTAAAGTTTCTTGAAAAGCAGGGATACAGGTGTTCAAATGTAGATACTTCTTTGTATGTTAAGTTTGAAGGATCATTGATTGTTTATATCTCAATCTATGTGGATGACTTGCTAATAACAGGAAACAATGAAGGTGAGATAGCTAGGATCAAAGCAGAGCTTGGATCTGAATTTAAAATTTCAGATTTAGGAGAACTGACGTACATTCTTGGAATCGAAGTTATGAAGAAGGAAGATGGCATATATCTTCTACAAAGGAAGTATATTTCAGATTTTTTAAAGAAAGATGGCATGGAGCATTGCAAGAGTATCAGTAATCCGATGGAACCCAATGTGAAGTACAGTGTTGAAGATGGTGAACCTTTAGAAGATCCACTTATCTACAGGTCCTTGATTGGTTCTCTTATATATGCAACTTTAACAAGGCCGGATATTATATTTAGTGTAAGAACATTGTCTCAATTCATGAACAAACCCATTGATGTTCATATGCAAGGAGCAAAAAGGATCTTGAGATATTTGAAGGGTACATTAAATGAAGGTCTGGGCTATAAATATCATGAAGGTTTGGATTTGAAAGCATATAGTGATGCAGATTGGGCTGGAAATAAGGATGATAGAAGGAGTACATGTGGATATCTGATATTTGCAAGTAATAATTTGGTTTCATGGAGTTCTAAAAAATAGCCTACAATAGCACTTTCAAGCACAGAAGCTGAATATAGAAGTCTTACAAATGCAACATGTGAGATTATGTGGTATTTGAAGCTTTATGAAGATATGAATCTATCTACAACACGTCCACTACTCTTTCGAGATAATGTAAGTTCATTACAGCTCGCGTCTAATCCAGTGTACCATGCAAGAACAAAACACATTGAAGTGCACTATCACTATATCCGAGAGAAGGTGGTGAATGAAGATATTGATATTCAACATGTTGGAATTAAAGATCAATTAGCAGACATACTTACAAAAGCAGTAGATGCTCAGAAGCTTAAGCAAATCAAAGTACTACTTGGAGTCAAAGCTTTGGATTTAGAGCTTGAGGGGGGCAATATTACATAAAAACAAGCTCCAAAGTAGTCTTGTAGTCTTGTGGATTTTATTAATTATTAAAAATGGTATATGGAAGCTTGTGGATCTTATTACTTATGAGAAATAACATGTGGAGGCATTCACATCTCCAAAGTTAGAGCAAAAGTAGATAAAAGTAGAAGGAAAGGAGAGGTTTCTATTTTTAGACAAGGAAGGCACTTCTGTTGATAGCCTCTCTATAAAAAGAGTGGTTCTCTTAGTGTAGGTGTCCAAATTGAGTGATTCTTGTTGCGTTGCAAAGCTTACAACTTGTACTATATAGGTAAATCAGTTTTTCTACAATTGTCAATGAGAAAACGCCACGCAAGTAGAATTTTTTGCTGATCTTCTTTCTTGTGTCTATCCGATGCCTCATCAGAGACATACCTCTCTTCAAACTTTCATATCTCAGTGGTTATGAGGTCTTTTTGAGTGATTTTACTTGGAAGAGTTTTCTTAGCTCTCATAATTTCTATGCATATCAAAATTTCTCATAGATCTTGAAGTTTTCTTGCTTCTCTACATCAGTTTTCAATTCTGATAGTTTGTCATACCTTGCTATTGTAGGCTTCTTCTTATCTTGACTTCAAGCTGTTGGGTTGGGAGCTATACTCCACCTTTTTTTATGGTTTTTGTTTCTAAAGCATGATAATGAGAGTCTACTTTCAAAACATATGATTAGTTTTGTCAAAGTCTGCTCAGAAAGTTTTTGGTGGTCATTTTGCTATAGTGACCTATTTCTGTTTTTTTGAAAGTTTGGTGGAAAGTTTGTTTTTGAAGTTTGGAAATATTTGGTTGGTGTTTTGAAGATCTTGGGAGGTCTCATCATGTTTCACTGTGTATTTTGATGTTTACAAGTTTGTAAACACAACACCTCCAAGTCCTCCAACACTGCAACCAATCCATGATGATATCCAGCCTCCTCTACTTGTGTCGGCGGATGACCCACTACCAACTCCTACAAAGAATATACAAAATGTTAGATCAACATACATGACATGCTTAACACAAGCAAATTCATTCATCAAAATGATACTTACAAGATCGTGACACATAGTGTCATACCCTTCGCAACCCAAATGTGACGCTCAAACTGTATCTAGACATGTGGTCACTACATCTCGCTGCTGATGATATCAGTCAAGAGTTTGCTGCTACTCATCGTGAATCATCTCCCACTCCTCATCCTATAAACATACAAGCTTCGATAAGCATCCTCCAAAAGCTTAAGGAGGCTCTAATCATCAATGGGACATGACCTCACATATCATGTGTTAAATCCGCTCTAAACTAATAATAGGGTGCCAAGGTGTTGGCCAATACTCATGATAGATCACCTCTGTGATGTAATTTTTGCAATCCTTATCTTGTTCACTCCATTTCACCATGATGTGTCCAAATTGTATGGAGTAGAGCTTTTGTATGCACTGATGCATGTCCTTTCCCATCGCATCCATCACAACAGCTCCATCACACATACGGTATACCTTGGAGTCACCATGGTCATGAGCACCCCAAGGTGTGCATGGTGTACTATGTGGTGTACCTACATCTAAGGTACTTGATCTAGGAGTAGAAGTGGGTGAGGCACATCCACCCCACTACCTCCACAACATTTGCCTCCTCTAGAGCCATGTGTGGATCCACTGCTCGAACCTCATCCTCGAGAGTGTGACCTCGACCAACAAGATGGATGACATGGGCTAGCACCTGTATCATGCCGAGGTGTCAAACACATATATCGATTGCTGGACCACTATGAGATGGTTGAAAAGGCGGCCATGGTGGAGTCATGAAGTCAGGAGTACATCTAGTGGGATTAGTCCCATTCAAGTGAGTACCACCGGTGGGAGTAGTCCTGCCAAAGGGAGTGACATTGGTGGGAGTGCCACTAGTGGGAGTGAGCCTGGAGGAGTGCTACCATGAGCGATCCACTACTGTGATATGGTGACCATATAAGCGAGAGGCACCTAAGATATAAACTCTAAGAGTTCCTCCTCTATCATGGAATGCTTTGAGGACTATCTCCCATTGTGCTCTACAACAGAGAACTCAAATAGTTAGCATACAATAATAATGGTAATATAGAAAACTAGTAGTGTAAAAGAAAATGTAGCAAAATAATTAAGCACAAATTAGTATGTATAAGTGTTTGCTTCATAAATCCTCTATTCTAGCATCCTCTTGGAGATCTCATGTGCAGAGGATATCTATCTCTACATTGGAAACTTCTAGATATCTTGGTATGCCCACCCATTCTTGATTATCATCCTATTACAAAATATCATCTATTACTTCATCATATACCTCATCTTCTTCAAAGACCTCTTCATCTTAGACAATGATCTCTTCCTCCTTGTTAACTGGTTACTAGAATGAACCCACTACTAGGTTCTTGGGATGGTCAGGGGTCTCTATTACAAAGGCCCTATATTTATTTTCCCAGATGAACACTCACTTAAGCGAAATGCTTCACCGCAACACAATATATCATTCAAGTATGCAGAATAACACGAACTTATTCACTGACGATAGGCACACAACCACACTTAAAGTTATATCTTCATCAATTAATGTATTACATAGACAAGATCACTAGAATAACTTAATACTCAAAACAGTAAATGATCATTACACCAGTATGAGCAAAACTTGCACTGAAAACAATCCACAAGTGCACCACCCAAACCTAGAGTCTGGTGTCGTGCTTCTCCTGCACATCTGCTTCCACACACTTTTCATTATCAAAGGGTTACAAATGTTATGCTACATCCTTTCTATGTGCATCCTTTTCGATTACATTTTCTAGTAATTATAATTACATTCCGGTGGCCTAACACTGGCATGCACGGTGGACTCGAATCCAGAATTGATTAAGTACAAAAAATATCGAAGAGTCATCAATGATGCCTTGAATATAAATAGCATGGGATAACTTAAAAGTATGTGATATCTTCTGCTTCAAGGTCTCTAACATCTCCTGGAGAACGTGTGGTTCTACCAAATGAGCATCTGTGTGCACTGAGCTGGAAGCAATGACTTGAGAAAGCAAAACTTCACTCTGATTCTGCAAAAAAGCTTCTTGTAGATAAAATTCATTGGCTATGGTTGTATCTCATGGAGGTTGGCATCATCAATTTCTACATCTATTCGAGAAAGGCAATCCTACTGAATACCAAGTTGCTTTTCTCTTCGATCCAACTCTTGCTGCTGAAACTACATGGTTCAAAAAAAATCATGGCCCTCCTTAATCGCTTCAATCTCTTTCTTTAACTTAACTTTAGGCCCAATCTCTTCATCTAATACTTGACCTTTTTGAAACAATTCTTCTATAACTTTCTTCAGTTCTGCTTCACCCTATAGTACCTTGTTAGACAATACCTTATAAGCATGGTTGATTTCGGCAAAGTGGGCGTGAGTAGTAGCCAACTCACAATCGAGAGCTATCATGGCATCATCTTTATCTATCAGCACAGTCTTAAGAAGATCAATCTCTGTATCTTTGGCTGCAATAATCTCATCCTTCGCTGTAACGTGTTCCTATAATAGACATTCATTGGCTCTGAGCACCAAAAACGCTTCCTATAGGGGAGCAATATCGGCCTCTAATAGATCAACCTTTGATTGATACTCAGTGTGCAGGGACTGTTGGGCATCATGTAATTGCACGTGGAGGTGCTTTGATAAGTGAAGAAGGAAGTCACAAATCTAGGCTATGCAAACGCATCCAATACTAAAAAAGTTGATAATGCTTGGGAGGATTTTACAAAAACCGTAGCAGAAGATGAAGGTGGACAGTAATTGGGTGAAGAGGGAATAGGGTGAGAGTGGGATACCGCCACCGAGTGATTAGGGGATGAAGGGCCTACCGGAGGGCTAGGGGGTAAAGGAATCCGAGAAGGTGAAGGAGGAGGGGTTACCGGATGTTCTGTATTGTTACCATCAATCATGGACTTCGATGGGGATGGAGGTGCATTGGAATCAACATTATCCGGCTTGGCTTCCTCATCAACAAGGGACTCAGTGATATTCTCCTACGTGGTTTGATGGGTGGTGTCAGCAACCGTTGCCTTTTGCGTTGTGTCTGGGACAACCTCCTGTGGCTTGTTGAACTTCTTCCATAACAGTGTCTTTGACGATTTTATCCTTAGGCGAGGGTGGGGTTGAAGATGCATGCAGGGACAAAGCTGTATCCTGAAGGAGTACCTTACTGGAAGAGGCCTGGACTTGACTCTGAGAAGGACTAACCTTCCTGTGTTTCTCCTGGAAAAATTCAAAAAGGTCTTCATTGTCATCATCAAATCCATGATCTGCTCAGACTCTTCACGCAATAGAAGATTACCCATCGGAGGGTTCAAAACAGGGTTCATGATGGGGAGGAGGAATGAAAGCAGGTGAGACAAATGGATACAAGGACAATATCCTTTGGCTAGCTGATGCATAATGGTTTGAAACTCACGATTGATGTGCTGAAAAAAGAATAACGCCCAATTGACAGGTTCACACACAACAACATCAATCAAAGAATAAAAAGGGCGAGATATACCATAAGTGCATCTTTGGAGGTTGAGTGCGGTCACCAAAAATTGTAAGGCGGAACAATCTGGCTCAGGTCAGCAAAAGATGGCAAACTCATTGGAGGATTGTCGAGGAAATAACTGCTTCATTGTTGCCATTGGGAGCAGAGGAACATCAATACGTCGTCCTTATAGGAGATGGAACATTTTGGTCACAGTGTTGAGAGTAACCACCGTGTGTGGGTTTAGACAAATAACAGGCCAACAAGATTCCGTCGGGGTGATATATGCGATGGCCACAATGATTGGGGCAAAGTAGGGATGACATTCGACCGAATGCCAAGGCAACTTGGTGAGTGCCAGCAAACAGTGAGGACAAAAAAAATCTAACATATCTGGGGAAAGGCCAGCACAGAAGGTGGTGATGTTTGCAAGGGCTTCCATGGCATAGAGAGTAAAAAGAATGCGCAAGCTATAGAACGCACAATATACAGAGTGCAAGAACACAATAAAGGAAAAGAATACAAAGACAGCGGTTAAGTAGAAAACACAGGGTGAAATCGTGGGTGTAGAACATAATCATCACAAGTGGAGGGAAACATGTGGGGATAATTACTATGAAAGCACATTAAGCGATGCCAAATCATGGAGAATGGATGTGGAACACATGTAATTAATAAAAAACAGGAGGATTATGGTCGAGTGGTCAACTGGAAAGCACGTAGCATAGACAATGGTCAAAAATACCAAAACAGACGTGATCCTAATGAATGTAAATAAAACATACACAAAGTTAAGACAGGGTGGACAGCATGCAATATAGATAGAGTTTAGATCCATTAATGGGTTTAGGGAGTAGAGTTCCAGTCAATGTAGATAACCGGAAAGTAGCCGACCCATCTGCTCTGCAATACGATAGGGAACGAATCAATAAAACTTGAACTTTCCGGCTGAACGATTAGACTTGGCGTTGTAAAAAAGAACCAATTGCCCTACAATAAAGATAAGAGTTCTAAGGAACCGGTCATGAGTTTTAGCTTGTCACAATTGAACAGAAAATTTCAACTCAATAACATAATTCTTACAACTCTGAAATTTAGCAAGGAGCATTTGCAGCTGGAAGATATCTAAACTCAAGTAGAGCTCTTAAGTGAATGAACCTAAGATCCGGTCTTCCCTGTAATGCCTAGACCACCTGAACCTGGAAGAAGATTGAGGCCCATTCAGGTAGCCAAGTGCATGAGTCACTATGATGGCTCTAGTGAACCATATAACTACATAGCAGAATTCAAGCAAGTAATAAGAGCCGAACAAGTGGAAGACTTTTTGATTCAATATGAATCCTTTGGCCTAACCCTTACAGACATGGCCTTAGCTTGGTTCCAACCCTTAGACCCTAATAACTTCCAAAATATGGAACAAGTCTATCAAGAATTGATTGAAGAATTTACCAAGTCCGGAATAAAAAACAACTCATCCTCATTAATCCATAGTTTTAAACAAGCTCCTATGGAATTGGTAAGATTGGCAGCAAGAAGATTTAAGCAATATGTGGATAGATGCCCTGTTGAAGAGAGACCCACTCAAAACAAAATGGTTTCATTGTTTTTGGAAGGATTAGAGAATGGATCATTGAGATCATTAGTATATGTGAAAAGAGTCCAAAATTTGCAAGAATGTATGAAAGAGTGTGCTTAACTAGAGGACAATCTAGCGGAAGATTTGAAAATACCTCAAGACAGTGTGAAAAGTGAGGATACCGTCAGTAGCACTTCAAATCCCAGGAACAATGTAGAAGAAATAAAAGTAAAAATCCCTTGTACTCTGATGTTGGAAGAACTCTTGAAGGTAAAACCACAATTGAAGGAGAAGCTAACTAGTCAATTAGAGACAAAGTCAAATGAAAATGAGATACCGGATGAAGTTACCACAGTTAAAATCCCGATCGATAAGGTTGGAGATTTCAGTGAGGGAGATGAAGGAAACACATGCCTCCCCATCACTTACAGAGGTTATGCCACTAAAGCCATCTTAGATTCGGGAGCTAGAGTAGGAATTGCTACCAAAGAAATCTAGGAGAAATGGGGAAAACCAGTTTTAAGACCAACCAGGATGAAGATTCAAATGGCAGACAGACACACTGAATGACCCCTAGGATTATTGGAAAAAGTAACTTTTACTACCTGCGGAGTCGAATTCGAGCACACCTTAGCAATCTGTTAATTTGAAAAGGCTAGTAATTATGAGATGATATTGGGAACATCCATACATACACCTATCAAGACATTCCCCCCCTACAATGGAATCTCATTCATAAGGAGGAAGACGATCAATCGATTCACAGTATAAATTCAAGCAACCAAACATGGATGAACGAAGACACTCATCTATGGATATGCTAGGTAGCTAAAAGGGAAGAAGAAAGGAAGAAAGGGTGGCAGCAAAGGCAGGGAGTTGCTAGATCTATACAAGACCCACCTTACATGCCCCAAATATTCTTAGATGAAGAATTTGAACCTCATGGTTGGATGGAGATTCTAGCTACTCTTGACGTATGTGTAAACGAAGTAGTGATAACCATGAATGAATGTATTGATGAGGAAGGATATGATGTACGTTTATACGTGGTTGTTCTCCAAGAAGCCGAAGAAGGAGAAATAATTGAAAAAGAATGGAAGGAGGATTATGAGAGCATTGAAATGGAACATGAACAAGTTGAGGCAGAAAGCAAAAATCAAAGAGTAAGTGTCATAACTAATGGGTTGAATCAAGGAATGACACAAGGAGGAGAACTTGAACTAGATAAAGAAAACAAAGAGGGAGAAAACAAGCCTCAAGATCAATTCGAAGTACCTGCCCACTTCAAGAAATATGAGGTAGACGAGAGGAAGATTGCCATCCAAATGCCAAAATGGGAAGCACAACCAGGAATAGCATGTGACAACAAAGAACAAACCAAGAAAATAGTAGGAGCTTTGGAGGAAGGAGAAGATCGATGCACTTTTATAGGACAAGATGTCGCAATGGAGGAAGAACAAGAGTTAATACAACTCATAAGAGAATATAGGGACGTCTTTGCTTGGACATATAAGGATTTAAAAGGGGTAGATCCCTCTATTTGTGCCCATAGAATCCCTATGACATCAGACGCCAAACCTTCCAAACAAAGACCATACACATATAATGATGTTTACTTAGCAAAAATTAAGGAAGAGATAGATAAGTTGTTGGATGCCGGCTTCATTTATGAGATCGAACACACGGAATGGGTATCACTTTTAGTGGTTGCGCCGAAAAAGGATGGCAAGTTAAGCATATGCATTAATTTGAAAACAGTAACTGCCGCTACCATACGAGATAGTTACCCACTACCTATCACCGATCATCTTCTAGAAAGGGTTGCAAGAAAGGAAGTCTATAGTTTTCTGGATGGCTTTTCAGGGTAAAATCAGGTAGCAATTGCTCCTGAGGACAACATAAGACAACCTTTGCAACTGAATGGGGAGTGTATGCATTTAGGGTTATGCCTTTTGGTCTAACCAATGCCCTAGCCACTTTTCAAAGGTTGATGTGCCATGTGTTCAAGGAATTCTTAAGGAAGAGCATGCAGGTATATGTGGAAGACTTATGCACCTATTTAGCTATACGATCGGAGCATATCCCAGAACTAAGAAAGATCTTTGCCAAATGTCGACAATATAGAGTTTGCCTTAATCTAAAAAAGTGTGTCTTCATGGTTTGACAAGGGAATCTATTAGGACACATTGTCTCTAAAAATGGAATTTCCACACATGAAGACAAAAGACTGCTAAAGAAGTGCAAGCATTTATGGGACATTGCTACTACCGTGGATTTATCCACATGTATGCCATAATTGCTAGGCCCATTTATGCATTATTGTCTCAATTTATTTGGACATAAGAATGTGAAAAGCCTTTCAACGACTTAAAGAGTCGTTTGAGTTCAACACCAATCTTCAGAGTGTCTGATTGGAACAAACCCTTTAATATTCATGTGGATGCTTCCAAGTTTGCCATTGGATGCATCTTAGCACAGCTAGCAGATACAGGAAAGCTAGACCATCCTATAGCCTATGCCAATAGACAATTAAATCAAGCAGAGCGCAATTATACCACTACGAAATGAGAAGGTTTAGGAATGGTGTATGCAGTAAAGAAGTTTCGACACTACCTATTGGCAAACAAATTCAAATTCTTCATTGATCATCAAGCGCTACTGCACTTAGTCAATAAGCCTTGTAATACAAGATGACTAGTACGATGGTTTCTATTGCTGATGGAATTTGATTTTGAAGTAGTAATCAAGAAGGGGAATACACACATCAGAGCAGATCACCTATCAAGAATGACACATGGAGAACCCCCCACAAGAGTACCAGATGATCTACCAGATACATATCTTTTCAATCTCGAGGTATGTCCCCAACAGAAACGTTGATCCCTATCCTCACATACAGACCTAAACATGGGATCACTACAAACAAAAGCCACGAATTATGGAAGACTAAAAATCTCCACATCATTGCTGGAAGCTTATACCACCAAGATCCAAGTGGGTTACTCTTGAGATGTGTGGAGGAAGAGGAACAAGAGATGTGGCTTCAAAAAGCACATGTAAATCAATGGAAAACTCATCTAAATGCAAATGGAACATGGCTGACACTGAAGAGATTAGGCATATACTGGCCAACCATGCAGAGGGATACACATAACTATGTATCTACCTGCCCAACTTGTCAAGAACAAAGGCCAGAAGAGAACTCTACTCTATGTTACTCCACTGTAGCACCTAGGTGGAGTATGCCTCTGGTAAAATTCTTGAAAACCAAGGAGTACCTAGAAGGAGCTACTTTAGCAAGAAAATGTGCCCTCTCAAAGCAAAGCAAGGACTATGTTCTTATAGGAAAACAACTTTTCAAGAGAGGAAGAGAATCATCTACGAATGTGCATTCATGAAGACGAGTATCTATCTGTCTTAGAGATGGTGCATACAGGAGCTGCAAGAGGACATTTTTCTGCAGATAAAACTGCAAAAATGATTCTCTTTGGAGGAATGTGGTGGCCTACTCTACATCAAGATGCAACCACTTACGTTCAAAGATGCGATACGTGCCAATGAACGAAGTACCCAATTAGAAGAGATGAAATACCACTAAAGCCTATGATGAGCGCTAGAGCGTTTACCAAATCGGGGATAGATTTTGTAGGACCTATTAGTCCACAAGCTAAAGGTTCCCATGCCGAGTACATAATAGTAGCAACGGATTATTTGACAAAATGGGTAGAGGCCAAAGCAACCAAGAAAAATGATGCGAGGACTACGGCTAAATTTCTCTTTGAGAATATATTCACTAGGTTTGGACTGCCTATTGAAATTGTGAGTGATAAGGGCACACACTTTGTCAATGAAATGATAGAAGCCCTAATGAATGAATTCTTAGTGATTCATAAGAAATCAGCCCCCTATCACCCACAAGCCAACGGACAGGCTGAAAGTTCGAACAAAATCTTATGCACAGTCCTCACTAAGATTGTTAACAATGGCAGATCCGAATGGGACAAGCAATTACATCATGCTTTATGGGCATTCCGAGTAGCATACAAAACAGCCATAGGAACTACGCCATTTAACCTAGTGTATGGACAGAACGCCATCTTGCCAATTGATTTCCTGGTACTTACACTGAGAGTGGCTTCAAAATATGAATGGACAGGACATGAGTTATCAACTCAATTGGACCAAATCAAAGTTACATGAAACAAGATTACAAGTTGTGGCAGGTATCTATGCTGCAAAAAGGCGGCAGAAGGCATATTTTGATGCTCATATTAAAGCTAAAAACCTAAAGGAAGGAGATTTGGTCCTGGTTTATACTTTGAAGCAACGTGCAAAAGAACTACAAAAAAGAGGATATGGGCCCTTGATAATCAATCGTATATCTACCAGCAGAGCCATCAACCTAGCAACCCTAGGTGGAGAAATCTTGCCAAACTTTATAAGTGGTTGCCGAGTAAAAAAATATTTAGATCCCTTGACATAGGAAATAATGTCTCGACTTCTAACAGCTAAAAATAGGAGAGAAGAGGATGAAAGAATATGAGAAGAAGCAAGTCAAGAAGCTCTAGAACGAATAAGAAAAAGGAAGGAATGGATGAGAGAGAGAGAGAGATGAAAGATATCGACAAGGAAACGAACTCATCTTGATGGCTAATTTTAGAGCCTCTAAAATCCTAGGACATCAAACAAAGCAACCTTACTTGAATTTGGGTGCTGGAACAGAAGAGTACCACTTGGTGGATGCTCTCATTGACACAGGAGCAGTTGTTAGCTCTATCAATTCTTCGTTGACTCAGGAACTCAAGGAAGAACTACACCCATCTAAAGCACAGCTAATTGGAATAGGGGGGAAAAGTTATCGAATGCATAGGTGAGATTACATTGTCACTACATCTCGGAAATAACACAATGCAACAAAAACTCTTGGTGTGTCATGATCAAGACTTATTAGAGGAACTTGTGTTGGGTCAAGATTGGATATATGAATATGAAGTGACTATCCAATTAGCATTGGGTTACATATTGGCCAAGATAGGGCACTGTGAGGTATTCAGCGTGTTAGAAGAACGACCTGTCAAAGCTAAATGTATAGACCTGAGAGATCACTCACGCATGCATGATGATGAATGTACATTCACCTCCACTATGGAAACCCCACCATCAAGTACTTCATGTGAGAATACACCGAATCTCAATCTCGCACACTCTCCTAAACCAATGAACGTCACTACTAGCACCGTTTCCAATAAAAGCCCCTGTGAGGAATCGAGCACAAGAAGGACTAGTCAGCAAGACTATCACAAATTTTCACGCATTAGAATCCATCCCATTCCTCACACTAGACACGCTTGGATCAGAAAAGATCAGGTGATAACATATCATCAACAATGGAGCTATATTCCACATAAGAAACAACAACAGTACAAGAACACAAGTCAAGCTAGATTCCAAGATCCACAAAGAATTGCTAAAGTATGGATACCAAAGAAAATAATTGCCGCCCAACCGGTGAGAACGTAGATATGGATCCCCAAATCATATGCCCCAATGACAATCATCAAAGGCAAAACATCAACAAACAAGAAGGATCAGTACGACAGGAAAACAAAGAATCAAGAAATCGGTAACTACATGAATGGTCAGAAACAGAAATACGCAACAAAAACAATTCAACGATTCAAAGAACTGGAAAAGCAAAATTATGACTTGAGAATTATATCCCACCCCAGAAACAATGGCGATACAGTCAACCACCAGAAATTCAAACAGATCTGGATACCTAAATGCCGATCAATCTGCAAACATCGACCAGATAATTCAATTTGCACACCTTGAGTTGCAAGAGTCCCGAGCATGCATAATAGGGCCAAATTACAAGGCCATGCATTCGGCACCTAATTCTTCTTCTACTGGATAGTGAAGCACATTTCCCTCTTAGGGAATAGGAGAGCACTTGTACAATAATCTCAAGGAAAATAACCAACGGTACAATAAAAGCTTCGACTAGGTACTAACGCTCTTGTTTGCTTTCAGAAAGAGATAGAAAAAATATATATATGTATGAAGAAAAATCCTAGGTACTACCTTTCTCACACCCATGGGGAAAGGGTCGACACAAGTCACTCGGAGAGTTGCCAAATTCATGAAGGATAAGTAAAGGATAACTCATGATACCAGCTTTATGTTGATTACTATTATGTATTGACTGCAAATGGCATCTTCAAATTCTGAGGCCACGCAAGAGGAAGAAGTCCTGCTTCTACCATTGGAATCGATTTCTAAGGCAAGAGGTCATTGGTTCCTTGAAGACCAACCTGTGTCGGATCTTCTTTTTTATGGCCACCATCAAAATTATGGACAGGGATCACTATTTCCAAATCATGTCACAAGATTTCCAAACCATAATACAAGGATTACCGCGCATCACAGATGTTTGGACAAGAGCAGGAATTGATGCATTTCTATGACTTCTGATTTACTTACTAGATTTTCAGAGATGCACACAATCTATGAACACACTCCGGTCCGCAGCAGATAAGCCGTCAATCTCGAAAGCTAAAGTGCTCAACAAAACAAGTTCATGGACAACCATTCAATTCACACATGAACTAATCAACAAGGCTTTTGAATGGAGTCAGAACGGCCTCACTAATGTCAAAGATGAATGTCATGATACAAAAAAGAAGACCTTTTTGGAAATCAACCGAACAGATATAAAAGAATCGGTTAGATTAGTGCATCAACATTTTTGTTTCCCCAGCATGAACAGGTATACAGTGCCTCAGAAAATTGTAGTTCAATTACTCTCCCATGCAATGAGGCAAATTGGCAATCAAGTCAATCTTACTCCATATATTCAAGACCACTTATTCGAAGCTAAGAAGAAATGGAGTCAGAAAAAGTTTCTAAATGGAAGTTCGGCCTTGATTTTACTAATTTTTTAGGCATTTGACATGAAAGAATGTCTACGTTTGATGCCAAACTCCACAAAAATGGCAAAATATGTAAAGTCAGCTACTGATCCAGAGAAAAATAAAATAGTTATCTCCAAAGAAGAAGTGGGAACAAGTTCCAAGAAACCAATGAGAGGGGCTAAGCACACTAGAGATGAAGCAGCTCAAGAAACACCACAATCCAAGTGAGCACATACACTACCAAAGATCCCTCTGACACGGCTGCCCATCACAAAAAGAGATCTCTCCGTGGCTCTAGAAGAAACACATACGTACATGCGGGGTCAAGTGAACCTCAATGTCCAAGGACATCAGTATAGATAGGCAAGACGAGGGCAGCAACAAAAGGACAAGGAACATACTCCAGAACTAGCTGGCAGATATAAAGAATTAGGACTTGAGGATTCAAGTTCTAATGAGGAATCTAGTCCTGAGAAAGACACCTTGGACAATGACATAAGAACAAAAACAAACAATGAGGAATGGACAGAGATAAACCAGGTCGAAGTCACACCTTACAATCAACAATCACGTATACACAACCACGAAGCATCCATTGAACAAACACACCTCATTCAATTGAGCAGAAAGTCACAAATCAGGATAAAAGAAGCTTCAATCACACATAAAGATGCGGCACCACCAATTAAAGAAGAAATACATACAAGCACGAAAAAAGAAAAGCTTTTACAACAAAATATGGAACAAATTGTGATTGAAATCCTTGATGATACTCCACAAGGAAAAACCGTAATTAAGGAGGTTGAGCCAAAGATACAACTTCATATTTGGCAACCCCATGAAACAACATGAAGTTACCACAGGTGAAGTACCTAGCATCCCAACAACATGATTAAATGTGGATGTTACTCAACTAAAACCAATAGTCAAACAAATGATACAAACGGCCATGGATACACAGCAGCAAATGATGGAAACAAATGCAGATTATGACAAAGCCATGCTAGAAAAGAATCAATTTCAAGTGATGAGTGAACAGTTGTCTACGTAGTTGATCCAAGTTCAACAAGTGGTTTCAGCTAAAGAGATAGAAATAATAGAAGTCAAAGGACAATGCACTACATTAATGGAGCAGAATCACAAGCTCCAAGAACAACTGATGGAGCTACAATGACAACATGAAGCAAGTGAAGCGGACAAAGAGATAATGAAGGCTAGAAGCAATTTGTTAGAAATGCAGCTCAAAGTATATATGGAGGAAAATGATAATTTACGCAATAGGAATAAATAACTGATAAAGGCATTGCTATATGACCAACCAATAGAGAAACAAGAGGCAACTGCAACCAACCAGAAGGAATTGAAAGATCAGATTGCAAAATATGAAAACCTATTGAAACAAGAGCAAACACTAAAAGAAGAATGGGAACGAAAGTATATGCAGGATACTGATGAGCTCAAGAAACAATGGAAAGCTGTAGAAGACAAACTCTTGGTAATCTATAATGAAGATGCAGATCAAATAGCGGAAATCGGTAATGAGCTTCTCGCATCCAAAGATGCGCTCCAGACTGCCCTCCAGGAAGTTAAAGAAAAAAATGAACGTATTGCACAATTAGAAGCTCAAATAGAACAAAAAGCAAACATTGGGACACCAGTAGAGCCACAACCAAAGAACCCTACTAACGAGGTAGAGGTACGTCCTCTATCTCCCCCGATCTATCATTCTCCAATAAAAGAGCAGATGGTAAAGCCATGTGATGATCATCCCATGCCATATACTACAGAAATAGGTCAGAAGGAACGGACACTATTGGTGTCCCGATTGACAGAAAACTTTGAAAATGAAGTTGTCAAAGTCATGAAAGAAGCCAAAATTAAAGGAAAAGACTTGGATACAATCATGAAGCCTTTCAATATTTCGTATGGGCTCTTGAAAGAGAAAACACGACAATATATAAAGAAGATCACACAAAAGGATCCAGATGAGCAGTTGCACTTCAAGGAAAACACATTCAATTACACTCAAGAAGAATTTGAAGCTGCACAACCTTTATGGAGAAGAAAATTTTTGGAGAAAAATCCTACTTTGCAGGTGCACTGGCAAGCAACACCATATTTATTATAGGTAAATCCTTCTTTTTGCCCAACACCACATCGCAGAGAAGCACGCGAATTTTTGGATATGAAAAAGAGTGGTGTACTCAATAAACAATGGTTAAATTATCCTCTGCTTCCAAGTTCACCTCACAATTACTTACCAACTGAGGATTACATGGTGAACACCATTGAATTTTGGCTACATCGATATGCAATAGTACCCGATGTAACTATCAAGATGACTAATAAAATCCTCAGCATGATACTTACAGTTTTGAAAGTGTTCAAACATGCAGCATATACATTTTTGAGCTTCATTGGCATTAACCAGGGCACGGATATCCTTATCTTTGATCTATCTATTATGCCCAGCTGCCCAACAATCATGGCGTATTATTCAAGGCTCATGTTCTTACCAAGTCAATATATGCAAACCTTCGAGGAAGCATATTTTACCGGATTTTTTGAAATTGATTCCGAGATTTTCTTAAAAATGTCAACAAATCTGAATGCTAGAATGATGGCATATGAGTTGAGCTTCTTTGCAGACCACAGACAGCCACCACATGATGGTGTGAAAGCCGAACAATGGAAGGAACTTATGATACGTGAAGCTAATCTGTTTAATGAGACAGAGCAAAAGGTTTATAGAACGTACTCCCACCGCATTATAAAGCCGTTTGGGGACGAGAGAATTCAGGACGGGGGCACTGTTGAAGGAGAGTCCAACAAAAAGAAAAGAAGAAGAAAACCAAGAAAGAAGCTTCACTAAAGGTATTATATCTGAAGATATATCTCTGTAGGAAGCCCCGCAGGGGCACGCAACACTCATCTCTGCACAGATCCCCACAGGGGCATACAACAGGGGAAGGCACATAAGCGACAAGGGCGGATCAAGGCCAACAAGTATCCATGAAGAAGTGCAAGAAGATATTAGGTGGATCCAGAGCCCCAAGAAGGTGCTTCAACCTCTTGATCTTCGGAAGGTCCAGATCGAAGGCTGAAGATCCACACATTCATACCTTCCACTGGTTGCGTGTGTGGGAGCCCGACTTAACACAGCAACCCAGATTTAAAAGGAGCGATTGGAAAATTATCCATGGGTTGCATATGTTGAAAAGAGAAGAAGAGACCACGACCAATGCAACAGTCCTGAATTATGATCTGTTTCTTGACCACTGGTAAAACTATATCATTACAACTTCCACAAAAGTGGGTAGTGGTCGACTACAAACATAGAACTAGAGACACAAAGCAAAGGCTATCAAAGGAAAACAGAGACAAAGAGGGGGAGAGTGTAGTAGAGCTAAGAAGAGCAAAGCGGCAGAGAAAAAGATGGGACCCAAAATTTTTCCGATTTGGACACTTTATTCTTGTATTCTAGCCATTTTGTAATATATTTTCCAATGTAAATGCACTAGAGGAGTCCTCTAGATGCATATTCAAAGAGAATTGTATCTTTGCCTTTGTAAATTAGAAGGAAATTAACCTTCTAGTTATTTAAGTGTCAGTCTCTTGTGTGAATGCATGCATGTGTGATGCTTGGAAAGAGTGCTTGGAAGTGTTGTCTATCCATGAAAGTGCTTGTTTACTGTTGGTAAGGTGTGTGAAGTGTAGGAAGTGTTGAAGTGCAGGGAGATCAATCCTGCGACTCAGTATTTTGCTCATAACTTGAATTGAGTGAAAAGACTGCCATTGGATGCGTCTTCTCCAGATCTTCAAAATGAACCCACTATTGGCTATATTTGGAGTTCAAAGCTGAGAGAAAAGCTCGATTTACTGTTGACTGCTGCTCCAAGTGTCGTGACACCATAACCGATCTCTGAAACTTATTTGGAATAGATTTATGCTTGTTTGCACTTTGTGAGAGTTCATTTGCATTGACCATCATTTGAATGCATGTCTTCATACACTCAGCTAGGTTTTGATACTCCTTGGATTGATAATTAAAGTGTGAGCCCCCACTATATGTACTTGAGGGGGATCGAGGTATAGTCTCTTTCTCCACAAGTCCCTAAGTCGGTACTTAGGTACACACATGCACATGCATATATACACATATACACAAATAATGTATATACACATTCATATATATATATATATATATATATATATATATATATATATATATATATATATATATATATATATATATATATATATATATATATATATATATATATATATATATATATATATACACACACACACATGCATACACATATATACACATATACACACATACACATATATATGCACATGCATACACACATAGATACATATACATGTTTTATGTCTATGACTTTAGGATTAGGATTTTAGGGGTTTTACACATGCATGCATATTTATACACACATAATACATATGCACATACACATATATATATACACATGCATAAGTCGATGATCAAAAGCCTATGAAGAATAGTAGAACATGTGAAGACTAGCCCGTTTACCACTGTACACTAGGGCAAAGATATCTGTACTATGTGCATCTCTTGTGATGCTCAATCTTTAATCTATTTATGGATGGTCAAATAGTAGTGTCTCTAAATTATTCAAGAAATTGGAGTTACTAATAAAAATTCCATTGCTATATCAAAATAAGTTCATTTACTAATAAGGTTGTAATTGCTTATCCCTTGTAGGCTTTTGAAAGATCAGTTTCTGCTATATGACAATGACATGGCCCCACCACATGGAGATGCAAAAAAAAACTTTTATAGTCCATTGGGATGGACTAAACTAAGGTTCATGTTTGTCTGAATGATTGCATTCTCTTTTGGAATGACTATGGACATCTCCATATATGTCCAAAGTGTTGAGTGAAAAGCTTTAGAGAAGACCTTGTAGGCGAAGCAGTTCCCACAAAGGTTCTTTGCCACTTTCCTATCATTCCAAGAATTAAGAGCATGTTCAGATGCAAATCCATAGCTCATTTAATGTCATGGCATGTAATAAGTAGGTCTACAAATGGTGAAATGTGAGTGCCTATTGATTTTGATGCTTGGAAACACATAGATAGTAAGTGGCCAGAGTTTGCTAGAGAGCCTCGAAACTTACATCTAGGCTTAGCTATGGATGGAGTAAATCCATTTGGTTTATTTAGCTCTTCATGGAGCATATGGCTTGTATCTTTGGTCAACTATAACATCCCACCATGGCTGGCCACAAAAAAGGGCCATTTGTTAATAGCTCTCATTGTGTGAGGTAAGTATAAGGTAAAAAACATGGATGCATACCTTGCACCACTCTCCACTTGTGGAAGAGGTACACACTTGATGGGATAAGATTACTATGCATCACATGTCTCAACCTATAAGAAGATGGAACGTGCAAGTGAAAGGCATACTTATGTGCATGATGCATGATTGGCCCGATTATGGTGAAGGTTTAGGTTTACCGATTTTGAGTTACAATGCTTGTCCCCTATGTGGACTATGACTCAAAGCATGCTACTCCAAATTACTTCAGAAAACTATCTATGAAGGAAATCATAGATATCTACCGGATGGACATGTTTTACGTGAAGCGAAAATTGGTTGATAAGCGCAATGCCAAACGAAAGCAAGTGATTGGAAGCAGTTATGGGATGCAAAAACATCACTCACTCGCATGAAATGGCTTTTGATCTTTCACAATCTCCATTATTGGAGTGGGTTATTGATCAATCATTTGGTAGACCCGATGCATATTTTCAAGAATGTGGGAGAGATGCTCTGGAAGACTTTGATCGAAAAGAAGAAAAGCAAACCACAAAGGGAGGACTTGGAAGGGCAAGGTCGAATGCAAGAGTTGTGGGCAATTACCAAGCCCAATGAAACAATGTCACTATGAGAAGCTCCTTGGGTGCTCCACAAGATGGAAGAGCAACAAGTGAAGAAGGTGGTTTTAGAGTTTCAGACACCTACAGGGTGCATGAGGTGTCTAAGGACTACCTTCACATGAAACGAAGACCTTGGAGGGCTCAAATGTCATGATTGGCATAAGTTTCTAGAGTTTGTGCTCCTTGTAACTCTAAAAGATTTCCTTTTGGAGGATCTATGAACAACCATTCATAAAACCAGTTCCTTGGTACAGTGGATCTCTTATAAAGAGATAAGGAGAGATAGCATAGAGAGTGCAAAACTTAATGCTATAGAGGTTGTCTGTATGGTTGAGAAATACTTTCCCACAAGTATTCTCACAATTTAGCTTCATTTACTGGTTCATGTGGTTGATGAAGTTGCAATAGCACAAACTGTGCATAGTTTATGGATATTCTTCTTTGAGCGGTTCATGAAGACATTAAAAGGGTTTGTTCGCTAGAGAGCATGTCTAGAGGGCAGCATGGTAGAAGGCCGGCTTTGACAAGAGTCTCTTGTATTCATAACAGAGTTTCAATGCATGTTGGACCCATAAATGCCTCACTTATGGAGCGATGATGAAGATATTCATCTCGTAGGCAATGAACCTCAAGGTAAAGGGATGCAAAGAAAAATGGATGCAACTTTCAGAGAGAAGGCAATGAAGTTTTGCATTGTTAACTCTAAGCCCATGCAAAAGTGGTTGGAGAGGTATGAGCTCTCCAAGGAGACAAATGCAAAGGAAAGAGACCAGATTCAAAGGAATCATTCCACTCTTTTTTTGCCTCTTTCAAAAAGTCTTGGACCTCTTCCACTCTTTCCAATGAGCAGATGGCTAGATACAACCATTTCACAAGCAAAGACAACGGGTGAGGATATCTATGAAGAAGAGGAGGAACTTGCAAAGGGATGTGATTGGGATTATTCTTAAGACAATGCACTATTGTTTCATGGGCGACACTTTTGGATCGCATGAATCGATGTAAATAGGTCTACTTTTGATAGTGGGGTGATGATTAACTTTTTTCAAAAAAGTAGAGCTAGTGCAAGAGATGAAAATGCTCAAGAAGACTAGCTTGACTAATATGGAGTGATCAAAAATATCTTGAAGGTATCCTTCAGGAGGTTTGACTACTTTTTGTTTGATTTGAAATGGTTCAAAGTAGTCACCTCTGGAAGAAATGCAATAGTGGGGCAGGATAAGAGTGGTTTGCATCAAGTAGACTCCACAAAGCTAAGAGTGGTCTACTTCCTGAACATTGTGAGCAAGTTGTCTTTATGCCAGATTGGAAAGAACTAGAGTGGCTATTTGTTTTACAAGTCTCTCCACATAGCAGACAAATTTGTGAGGATAGAGATGTAGAAGAAATTCCATCTGTAGTGGACTCTGAGGTGCATTTGATAGTCGAGGAGTGTTAGACAGGCGGAATGTAATTGTAATTACTGGAAAATGTAATTGGAAAGGATGCACATCGAAAGGATGTAGCGTAAAATTTGTAACCCTTTGTTAATGAAAAGTGTGCAGAAGCAGATGCACAAGAGAAGCACGATGCCGGACTGTGGCTATGGGCAGTGCACCTGTGGATTGTTTTCAGCGCAAGTTTTGCTCATACTGGTGTAATGATCATTTACTATTTTGAGTATTAAGTTATTTCGGTGATCTTGTCTTTGTAATACGTTAATAGGTGAAGATATAAGTTAAAGTGTGGTTGCGTGCCGATCATTAGTGAAGAAGCTCATGTGATTTTGCGTACTTGAATGATACACTGTGTTGCGGTGAAGTACTTTGCTTAAGTGAGTGTTCATCTGGGAAAATAAATATAGGGCCTATGTAATACAAACCCCTGATCATCCCAAGAACCTAGTAGTGGATTCATTCCAATAACCAGTTAACACTGGCACTAGCCATGGGGCATGGAATAGCCAGTTTGAGGGCAGATTAAGGTTGGAAGAAAGAAAGAAATCTATGATATATGTGTGTAACACGTTTTGGTGAATCTTATCCAAAGTACTGAAGTGATCAACATCTGTGGAAAGTTACTAGCGCATTGGGAACACCCTTTGGTGGTAGTGGTGACGGACAATCATCTGAAGGAAAGCGTGATACACGGGCTAGTGGAGTGGCACCCTAGTATTTTCTTGTTCAAGGATTACAGACTATACCAAAATTTCAACCAGTTCCATCTATTGAAAGTGTGATCAGTGGAGTAGAAACAGATTCGGGTGATAGTTTGTTGAATTCCGATGATAACCCAATTTTTTGTTCTGATTCCGGTGGTATTAGTACATGTGTGGGTGAAAGTTCTAGTGAAAAGTTCATCTTAGACACAAAATGTGAGGAATGGTAGTTGAATTTAGACATGTGTGAACAACTCAATGATACCATACAACTGGAGATTTTGCAAAGTGACTACATGACCCAGAAGCAGCCAAAATCAACCTGTTCAAGTGATTCTGAATTCACACTTCCTCTTGATTTAGACGACATGAGTAGTACGCAACAACAACATCATCATCATCAACAACAACAACAACAACAACAACAACAACAAAGACAACAACAACAATAACAATAGCAACAACAACAACAACAGCAATAGTAGGTCATACCTCCATGGCCAATACCTTCCAAAGTCACATATACTAAATTTGGTGGATTTCTAGGTCATGATCCTAATGCTCATGTTCGTACTCTTGAAATTAATTATGTTGTACTCAACTATCCAGCGGATCCGTCATATAAGGCTTTAGTGTTTCAATCTAATCTTGTTAATGAAGCTGCTTGTTGGTTAACCGAATATGATATTAATCATTTCAGTCAATACGATGATGTTAAGAATGGCTTTCTACAAAGTTTCTGATTAAAGAAAAATGCGGCTGAAATCTTTGATTACTTACAAAACAATAGACAAAAACCACATCAGAGTGTGGAAGAGTATGCAAAGTTATTCCGCACTCATCTTTGGAAGCTACCTCCAGTGCATGCTAATCTACCGAATAATGTGATTACGCAATGGTCTATTAATGGACTCAACCCCCAACTGAAACAGGTTATGATTATTCAATGTGTGGGTGGTATGACCCTGGATGCAGTCATTGCTATGGCATTATAGTTGGAACACAAGGTTGATGGTTTTATCAAAGATCTGGATTGGTTAAAAGCCTCCAAGAGTATGAACGATGATCCATTGGAAAAAGGATATTGCACCAAATGTAAGAACCCGAGGCATACTACTTCAGCTTATGCACTAAATCAAAAGTACTGTGCTATTTGTAATATGGGTAATCATTTTACCAAAACGTGTCCATATAATGCCAAAGTACAGGCCAGACCGATTGTAAATGCCATAATACATGAGCAAGGACAACCATCCGCCCACTATATACCATTGCATTTGAGAAATACACTTATCAAACTTACAAAAATTACAGAGGACCACGACCAAACAATTTTGGATAGCCTCATTGGAATTCGGGACAATCCGGTGAAGGTGCATCTCTCCCACCACCAAGATGCCACTTTTGTGGAAAAATTGGGCATATCCGCAGATATTGTAAGGAAGCATCCGGACATGATAAGCGAAGAAAAGAATGATAGCATCCAATGGTAAATATGGTATACATTTCAGCGGTAGATACACAAGTGGCAGTAGTTCAAACACGGTCCGGTAAGAAGTTGCACCCAGCTGCTGAGATTTTTGAACCATGTATTCGAGAAAAACAGCGTATGTTTACTAAAGCTAACACATGGGCAAGTCAAGAACCAACTGTTTTTCCGAATCCGGTATTGGTGGTCCAACAGACAGTATAGAATACCACACTGCAAGAGAAGGATCCGGTCCAATTACCATCGGAGGACACACCGGACTTGATACAAGGTACGTCGAATTTTGATACTATATGGAATATTTTATCAAAAGCATCTATTACGATCCCGTTGGGGCAACTTTTTATCATTGGTTCTCGGTATCCGATAATAACTTCAGCAACAAATTAGTCCACGATCATCATGCACACCTGCTACAACAATCATCAGCCCAAAAATTGATTCTACGGTGGATCATGATGTTCCTTTAATTACGGTATAGTATAAAAACCACAAAATTACGCAAGTATTAATTGATAGAGGCTTAGGGGTTAATATTGCTACAACCACACTCTGGAAGAAGTTAGGATGGACTCAGGTTGAACTCGTCCAATTTTGTGTAAGAATGGTTGAAGACTCAATCGTAAACCTGTCTCCATAGGAGTGGCAATAGGCTTACAGTCTTCAAGGCCAAAACGCTGCAATAATGTGTCAATATATTTCGTTTGACACAAAGCCATTCCACCATCAACTTGCATAAACTGAATGCCCAAATAGTGATGCAAATGCCCCAAATCAGACATCTCAAATGAGGCATGCAAATCAGCCTTGAAATCAGCAATATGCTTCTCAAGAGGACCAGTGAGCAGCATGTCGTCTACATAGACAACAATGATCAGAAGCACATCATTAGCACGCTTAACATATAAGGTGCTTTCAGTTGGACTCTTCTCAAAACCATGTGCAATCAGATAGGCATGTATTTTCTCATACCAAGCACGTGGTGCTTGCTTTAAACCATATAACGCCTTCTTTAACCTGCACACCTGGTTTTCATACCCTTTCTGCACAAAGCCACGGGGCTGAAAAACATACACTTCTTCATGCAAGTCACCATTCAGAAATGTTGTTTTAATGTCCAACTGATGTACATTCCAACCATGATGGGCTGCAAGTGCACAAATGCTCCAAACAGTAGTCATACGGCATGTAGGTGCAAAGGTCTCATCAAAATCAATGCCTCTTTCCTGCGCATAACCCTTTGCAACAAGCCTAGCCTTATACCTGTCAACTGTACCATCAGGTTTATGCTTCAACTTGTATACGCACTTAGTGCCAATGGCCTTCTTGCCAGGAGGCAAGTCACATAAAGACCATGTACCATTCTTCATTATAGCATCATATTCAGATTGCATAGCAGCCATCCAATTTTCTGAATTTTGTGCTTCATCAAAAGAAACAGGCTCATTCTCATCACAGAGACTAGATGCAGCCATAGCATAGCAATCTGATGCAAAGGAGGTACTATGAGAGCCTGAACGAGTACGATATGACAAAGGTGCATCTAATTTGCTGTCACGCAAAGTCTGCACCAGCCATTTTGGCATAGTTTTTGCCTGTTCAATATCAGCTCTCTCATCAACAAGTGCATCATGTAAATCTGCATCAGAAATGGAATGAACTGCATCATCATATGAAACCTACAAAGGCTGAGAAGTTGCCTCATTAGGACCAGCGCTAGCCTGTCCACCTGTAAAAAGAGGCATCAAAGTATCATACATGTCTTTGGAGCTAACAGATGTCTCCTTAGTACATGAAAGCAATGGCTGAATAGCATCTTCCACAAAGACAACATCACGGCTAACCAGAATGCGTTTAGTCTGTGGATGATACAGACGATAGCCTTTACTTTCAGAACTGTACCCAACAAAAATACATTTTACTGCCTTATCATCCAATTTTCTGCGATGTTGTTCAGGCACTAATGCATATGCCAAACAACCAAAAACACGCAGATGAGCAACAGATGGCTTGCGGTCATGCCAAGCCTCATATGGAGTGATGGACTGCAACGCTTTGGTGGGACACCTGTTCAGTACATATGCTGCACACATGACAGCCTCAAGCCAGAAACTATGTGGTAAAGCCTGACTTTTGACCATGCACCTCGCCATCTCCATGAGTGACCTATTTTTTCGTTCAGCAACTCCATTCTGTTGAGGTGTATACGGCACTGTACACTGGTGTTTTATCCCACGTTCAGCCAGAAATGCATTAAAATCTGAAGACATATATTCCCCCCCTCGATCAGAACGGAGGGTGCCCATTTTACATGCTGACAGATTTTCAGCCAAAACCAAAAACTGTTTGAAGCACATGAACACTTTGGACTTTGCTTTGAGTGGATATACCCATGCATGCCTGGAAAAATCATCAATGAAAGTCACGAAGTAAAGGTAATTTCCAAAAGAGGGTGTCTGCATAGGACCACAGACATCACTATGTACAAGCTGCAATTTCTGCATAGCCCGAACTGAACCATCTTTTGGAAAGGAAGAACGCTGCATTTTGCCCAAAATACAGCCTTCACAAACATGTTTTCCAGGTGCCTCAAGTTTGGGCAAAGAGGACACCATTTCAGATTTCTGCAGGCGTAACAAACTAGCAAAATTCAGATGACCAAAGCGTGCATGCCAAAGCTTTGCATCTGACATAGCCTGAGAATCATGAACTGCACATGCCGAATCATTCACAGATCTTTCATAGTCTATGAGCTTATACAGCCCATGACATAAAATGCCAGAAGCAATAATCACATCGCCATTTGAGGGATCATGGACTGTACACCTGTCATCAACGAATTTCACAACCAAGCCAATCTTGGCTAATGCAGAAACTGATAACAGGTTCTTTTTTATCCCTGGCACAAATAAAGCATCTGACAAAGTGAAAGAACTACCATCAGCAGTAGTCAGAATGATCTTACCAACTCCCATAACAGGATAAGAGGAGTTATTGGCGCATGTGAGAGTATTCCCTGTAGGGGCAGGCTCGAGTGAAGAGAAGAAACTGCGCTGCGAGGTAATATGTTTGGTCGCCCCACTGTCAAAGTACCAAACATCTGAGTCTACTGCAGACATGCACTGATCATGAGAAGATGGGTCAAAACTGCAGACAGTAGTAAACGCCCATTCTTCTTCCTGCACAAGATTTGCAGACTCTGTTTTTGGTGTAGAGGCCTCTGCAACAACCATTCCAGCCTCTTTCTTCTTTGCCTCTTTAGCAGCCAGTTTTGGACAGTTCTTTATAATATGATCATTTCCTTTACAGTACTTGTAGAACAATTTCTGCTTTTCTGATTTCTTCTCATCTTTATCCTGGTTCTTCGATTGTGCAGCATTTGCAGATTTCTGCTTACTAGTAGAAGAGCTCCATTTTCCTTTGCCCTTCTGACTAGCCAGGAAAGCTTGATCTGCAACACGCATAATGGACCTGTTCTGCCTAGACTGATCTTCCTGCAACAGAACAGAGACTAATTCCTCAAATGACAAGGCATTCGGATTGCCTTTCATCATCAATCGAAGAGTAGAGGCAAAACTCTGATATGAATCAGGAAGGCCATTCAGAACGGTCTGCACAAGTGAGCTATCTGGTATAACCTCATCAGCAGAAATCAATTGTTCCTTCAGGTCTTTGATCTTTGTAAGAAAACTGTCCATCGAATCACCTTCATTCATGTGCTCACTCTCCAACTGTTTTCGGAGGTAAGCAACACGAGCCTCATTCCTAGCCTGGTACAAAGTGGTAAGTGTATCCCAAGCATCCTTTGCTGTTCTGCAAGAGCGAATATGAGGAATAATGGCACGTTTGACAGACAAAGCTATCAATGCATGTGCCTGGGCATCTCTGCCATCCCAACGAATCTGCTCTGCAGTAGGTGCAACAGAAACAGCAGCACGAACAGGAATCTGCGGAATATCATCTTCGACACCATCTTCATCAGCTCCAACACCTGTATTTGCAGTACCTGTCGTTACAGGTGTAACAGGACGTCTTTCAACACCCTGCACAATGTTCCACAATCCTTTTGCAACCAGTACATGTCGCATCATATAAGCCCATAATGGGTAGTTGGTACCATCCAACTTATCCTCAACAGCCAACATACGGAATACATCACTGCTTTCAGCCATGGTCGGTGACTAAAATACCTTGATGCAGAAAATTGACTGTATCTCAAAAAGTTGAACAGAACTGCCCAGACGAGTTCTACTAGACCTGTAGCAGACTTCGAGACGCTTAAACTGGCGAACAGAAACTGGTATATACCTTTGGCACAAAAGGATGAAATAGCCTGCACAAGCACTGCGATAGTGCGTTCGGAGACACCCTGAGTATGCTCACCAAATTTTGTGCGAATTTGAGACTGCAAACGGAGGAGTGTCGACGGCGCCCTAGAAGAAGCAACGACCTGCTCTGATACCAATTGTTGGAGTTAGACGTCTGCGGAAGCACGCGAACAGCACAAGGAAGAAGAAGAAGCTTGGAGCACAACACACACGACTGAATGTATTACTAGAGAATGCACAAAGATAAGTAGCCCATTAGGGCAATAGGCGTATATACAAGCCGGGGGAAAAAAACCTCCTAAAGAGGGAAAAAAGTGCCCCGGCGGTCCTAGAGTGTTCACACACATCACTACCTAAATATATCAACACTTTCATGTGGATCATGCGGCTTTGGTTAATCTTGTATGACAACAACATTTAGGTGGAAGATTAGCTTGGTTGGTGTTGCTGCTTCAAGAATTTGATTATGAGGTTGTACATCACTGGGATCAACACATGCTCTCATAGATTTCCTTTCTCGACTAGATTTCGGTGAGCCTCCCGGTGACGTTGATGATACCACTCTAAAAATCTATGTGACTAATTCTGTTTGAGATGATTCCTAGGTGCTACTTTTGTCTCCTTCCTATTATGACATCCTTATGATTTTTCTAACCAGTGGATGTTCTCCTAATACTACCTCGACATCAGCTCGCCATAAATTTGCTATGTATAGTCGCCGATTTCGCATCATTGTGGGATGATTGTATTATATGGATCCATCTGGCACACTCTTATGATGTAACCCATGAAGTTTCTTCGATAGTTGCAATGGCTCATTCTACTCCTTTCGATGGCCATTTTTCGATAGATCTTACATACCGAAAAATTCTACATAGTGGATTATGGTGGCCCACTATGCATCGTGATATTGATACTTATGTTCAATAGTGTGATGCCTGCCAACATCTTGGACAACCCTTACACAGGCATCATTTTCCACTTTAGCCTATCCTTCTCCTTGAGCCTTTTCAAAATTGGGGATTGGATTTTATTGGCCCTATTACACCTCCTGCTATTGTTACAAATCATCGTTATATCCTTACCTATATTGATTATGCTACTTGTTGGGCCGAAGCTTGGGCATTATGGTCAGCTACTGCTCTAGTGGTTGCTAGATGTTTACTTCGTGGTTTTTTTCCTCGTTATGGGCTCCCTTTGGAGATTGTTTCTGATCAGGGCACTCGTTTTGCTAATACTTTAATGCAAGTGCTCACTCGAACCTTCAATATTGTACATAAATTAAGTTCCCCTTATTATCCGCACATGAATGAATAAGCCGAAAGTACTAATAAAACTCTTCTTACTATGCTGAAGAAACTTGTTCTTGAGTGCCTGGAAAGATGGGATCAATTTCTTTCTTCAATCTTATGGGCTTATCACACTACTTATAAAGTTGCTATTGAAAGTATCCTTTTTAAAATCGCATATAGTCTTGAGGCAATTGCACCTATGGAATTGGTTGTACCCAGCTTACATGTGGCATTAGAGCATAAGTTATTAACCGAAGATTCTTTCCCTTTTTGGCTGGATGTTTTGCATTCTTTGGACAAACAACATCTGGAAAGCTTTTTGGTTCTTCATTAAAATATTTAAGGGTTTTTCTGCATGACACCTGACATTGGCTAAATTCACGACACTCAACACAAGACAAGTATCGTTCGCAGAACTCTATGATACTCGACATTCAACACTCAGATGAGTTCCACGATATTCGATATCTAGCATATATCGTGAGGCAAAAGTCCACGATACTTGACCCTTGACACAAAAGTAATTCCACGACACTCAATATCCAACAGATGTCGCGAGAAGGATTCCACGACACTCGACACTTGTTAGGTGTCGCGAGCAAAGTCCACGATACAGGATACTTGATGAATGTTGCGAGGAAAACCCCACAACACACGATATCTATCAAATGTCACAAGAGGAAACTCATGATACCCGATATTCCACAGGTGTCGCAAAGCAAAGTCCATGACACTCGATATCCAACAGATGTTGTGAGCAGGATTCCATGACACTCGATATCCAACAGATGTCGCGAGCAAAACTTCACGATACCCAACACTCGTCAGGTGTCGCGAGCAAAACTTCACGATACCTGATATTCAACGTGATTAGGTATCACGACACTCAACCACAGGAGATCACGACATCTAGATGTCGCGATACTCAACCACGGGAGAACACGACACTTGACATTTTTCCGAATTCTAACAAGTAAATTTGAGATTCAACTTAATGTATGTGTTCCTAGAGCTTGTCTCCCTTCCTTCAAATACCTGAATCAAAGAAAAAACTCTCCTAGTCCCTGTAGAACCCTTCACGACACTCGTCGCAGGTCGTTTTCCCGTGTTACTTGACCTCAAAGGTTGTAGAAAGTAGAGTTTTAATGTGCTCACCTTGGAAGCTTAATTCCAGCTCTTCCACACCCTTTCTTGCTCCGCGTTGCTCAAACTCTCTGATCTCTCCTCGCGATATTCGATCTCTAGCACTCTCGATACTTGCACTTGCAGAAATGAAGTGAAAAGTTTGAATTTTTTTTATTTTTTTACTTTTTGGGAAATACTTGACTCAAAAAGTTGAAAGAACTAACTTAAAAACTACCCTATCTTCCTAGCCTACTCACCTACTTCCTCCTTCCTACTCTAACTCACGTCTCTACTCACTTTCCTAAACTATCAACTCACTACACACACTCCAAGAGTGAGTAGTAAGTGCGGTTGAGAGTGACTTACCAAAGAAGAGAATTTCACAACTCCTCTACTCACTTCAATGCTATGAGCTATTCACCATCACACGAATGCCTCGGTTTGATTTGACTTTCCTTGGCAACGGTGCCAAAAAAGTGTGTACCTAAGTACCGACTTAGGGACTTGTGGAGAAAGAGACTATACCTCAATCCCCCTCAAGTACATATAGTGGGGACTCACACTTTAATTATCAATCCAAGGAGTATCAAAACCTAGCCGAGTGTATGAAGACATGCATTCAAATGATGGTCAATCCAAATGAACTCTCACAAAGTGCAAACAAGCATAAATCTATTCCAAATAAGTTTCAGAGATCGGTTATGGTGTCGTGACACTTGGAGCAGTAGTCAACAATAAATCGAGCTTTTCTCTCAGCTCCGAACTCCAAATATATCAAGTAGCAGATTCCTTTCGAACTCTCAAGAAGACGCATCCAATGGTGGTCTTTTCACTCAATTTTGATGCTTTTGCTACAAGTTATGAGCAAAATACTGAGTCATGGGATTGATCTTCCTACACTTCAGCAATTCCTACACTTCACACACCTTACCAACAGTAAACAAGCACTTTCATGGATAGACAACACTTCCAAGCACTCTTTCCAAGCATCACACATGCATGCAAGCTCACAAGGAAGAAGATATAGAGAGGAGAAGACACAAATTCGAAATTTTGTGCTCTTGATTCTCACAATGGCTAAAAGTCCCTCAAAAGAGTCACAAATTGACTTATATACATGTGCCCTAAAAATGGTCCTTTCACACAAGAGACAGACACTTTATTAACTAAAAGGTTAATTTCCTACTAATTTACAAAGGCAAAGATACAATTCTCTCTCGGTATGCATCTAGAGGACTCCTCTAGTGCATTTACATCAAAAAATATATTACAAAATGGCTAGAATACAAGAATAAAGTATCCAAATTAGAAAAATTTTGGGGCCCATCTTTTTCTCTGCCTCTTTGCTCTTTTTAACTCTGCAACTGCATGCGTAAAAACCCCAAAACCCTAATCCTAAAGACCTAGACCTAAGACATGTATATGTGAGTATGCATGTGTATATATATGTGTATTTGTATATGTATTGTGTGTGTATATGTGTATGAATGTGTAAAAACCCTAAAGCCCTAATCCTAAAGACCTAGACCTAAAACATGTATATGTGTGTATGCATGTGTATATATGTGTGTATGTGTATATGTATTATGTGTAAATATCTATATATATGTGAATGCATGTGTTAAACCTTAAAAACCTTATCCTAAAGACCTAAACCTAAAACATGTATATGTATGTATGCATGTGTAGATATATATATCTATGTTTATATGCATTATGTGTGTATATGTGTATGCATGTGTAAAAACCCTAAAACCCTAATCTTGAAGACCTAGACCTAAAACATGTATATGTGTGTATGCATGTGTATTGATATGTGTATGTGTATATGTATTATGTGTGTATATGTGTATATATGTGTATGCATGTGTAAAACCTAAAAAACTAATCCTAAAGACCTAGACCTAAAACATGTATATATATGTATGCATGTGTATATATATGTGTATGTGTATATATATTATATGTGTATATGTGTATACATGTGTATGCATGTGTAAAAACCCAAAAACCCTAATCCTAAAGACCTAGACCTAAAACATGTATATGTTTGTATGCATGTGTATATATATGTGTATATATGTGTATATATGTGTATGCATGTGTAAAAACCCTAAAACCCTAATCCTAAACACCTAGACCTAAAACATGTATATGTGTGTATGCATATATATATATATATATATATATATATATATATATATATATATATATATATATATATATATATATATATATATATATATATATATATATATATATATATATATATATATATATATGTGTGTGTGTGTGTGTGTGTGTGTATGTATGTATGTATGTATGTATGTATGTATGTTTGTGTATATGTATTATGTGCGTATATGCGAATATATGTGTATGCATGTGTAAAAACCCTAAAACCCTAATCCTAAAGACCTAGACCTAAAACATGTATATGTGTGTATGCATGTGTATATATGTGTATGTGTATTATGTGTGTATATGTGTATGCATGTGTAGAAACCCTAAGCACCTAATCCTAAAGACCAAGACCTAAAACATGTATATGTAAGTATGCATGTGTATATATATGTGTATCTGTATATGTATATGTTTATATATGTCTAAGCATGTGTAAAAACCCTAAAACCTTGATGCTAAAGTCCTAGACCTAAAACATGTATATGTGTATGCATGTGTATATATATGTGTATGTCTATATGTGTTATGTGCATGTATATATATGCATGTGTAAAAACCCTAAAACCCTAATCCTAAAGACCTAGACCTAAAACATGTATGTATACTTGTGTGTATGTGTATATGTGTAGCTCAACTGTAAGTAGCACCTTCTTTACTAGTCAATCCACGGAGACGTGAGGACCGGTATGAAGGTTGTGAGCATGTGAAGGCACAAATGTGTGAGTGAGAAGCACACTAGCATGCACACACATACACACACACACATGCACACAAGGCAAGATCAAAGAGAGGAACACTAGACAACTTTCTATTACAAAGAAACTCTCTTACAAAAGCTCTATTCTCTAACAAACCAACTCTCTAACAAGCTAACCTCAAAAATGATCTCTCTAGCTCTTTTTATAGTTTTTTGAGTAGTTTTGACCCTGTCCAGACCTAGTGTCTGGCATTTTCTAATACTCCTCAAGCTCAAGGACTCTCATCTTGAACAAAATGGAGTTATAGATATATGAAATGGTATTTAGAATGGCTTTTAGTGATGAAAATCACTATTTTTATAAGGATTCCTTATGAAAATTTGACATGTACTTGGAGCTCCCTACTTACTCCTTCTTGAGTGTCCACTTCTTTGACATGTTCTTGTGCCTCATTCCTGACCTTGAGTGCTAACACTCCCCCCCCTCTCGAGTCTATCGTCCCTGACATACCTTTGTTGTAGTGGTTGTTCCATGTAGTGTGCAGAGAGGTAGTGTCCATCCTGTATGAACAAGAGTTGTCTATCTTCCAAATGTAGCAGGGTTGGTTGTCCAGTGCTACATTTGTCACAGCAAGCCTTTGCAAGTTGATAGTCCCTTGGTATGTACAACTTCTCTAGATTCCAGCGTGAATGTGTCGTTGGAGCCTTCAAAAACTACTAGTTGCTCAAAAGAGGTTGTCAAGGTTGAGTTGGAGCAACTGCTCGCTTTTGAATTGCTTCCTAGATATTGATGTTGTCCCAATGATGTCCTCTCAATCTTCTAAAGATGATGTTCATAGTAGTCACGCCAAGTACTCATAACCCATAATGAATCATGGGTGTGTTAGTGCATGGATTGAAGAAAGTATGTGCCTTGTGCATAGCCTTGTAATGTGGCCCTATGCATGCTTACTTGCAAAAGCATTGGAAGAAGTATGGTGCAAAAATTGTGGGTCTTGAACTAAGTGCTCAAGGGTATGCAGACGAAGAGGTTTCCTAATCTATCATGGTTATGGTGTTGGCAAAGTAAGGATTCTTACCATGGTGAATGGTCGATCGATGTTTATCTCTTCGTGTCATACACTGTAGCTCAGTGATGAGTAGCACCTCCTTTAATGTCAATCCGGGAAGACGTGAGGATGGTATGAAGACCACGAGCAAGTGGAAGCACAAGTGCGTGAGTGAGAAGCACACTAACATGCACACACATACACACACACGCGCACACACGGCAAGAACAAAGAGAGTAAGACAATGGAATCACTTCTATTGCAAGAAAGTTCTCATCCAAGCTCAAACTACAAGAAGCCACCCAAAAATGAGCTCTCTAGCTCTATTTATAGTTTTTGACTAGCTTTGGCCCTGTCCAGACCTAGTGTCCGGCCTAGTTAAAAATTAGGTTCCAGGGCTTATTTGAGGGCTCAAACGAGATCTAAAAATTATGAAAATTGGCAGGAAACTACTTCTAAGGCTCCCCAAGCTCGAGGACTCCTCGGCTTGTACAAAATGGAGCTACAAAAAGGTGAAATGATATTTACAAGGTTTTTTAGTGATGAGAATCACTTAAAAATGATGTAGGGGTTTTGAAAAAAAATGAAGGGTTGCCTTAGTGCTAGATCTGCATGTGTGTTCGTACTTGCTTCTTCCCGTATGCTGTCAACACTCTCCCCCCCCTAGCGTCTGTCACCTCTGACAGACCTTTGCTCTGCGGGTTGATCAATATAGTTCTGGAGAATGTCAGCTCCCACATCATGTTCTTTGATTCGCAGCCCTCGGATCAGGTCTCTCTGCAGGGTGTCCCAATTGACTGGGCCCGGTATGTCCGACTGTGGCGTTGTGTAGAGTTCTGAGTGCATCGTTTGTTCGCATGCAAAGAGGTGTAACAAATGGGTGGGCCGTGGCGCGAACACCTCTGAGTGTGCTTCCCAGAACCCCGTGGTGAAGATTTCATCGAACGTTTGCTTGTAGCAGGCAGGGAGATATCTGATGCGTGCGTGCCATGCATAAGCAACTCGTATGCTCGGGGTGGTGCTCATATCATATAATAGGTCATAATTACCATTCACAAACCCGGGAATCGGAGGTTGAATATGACAGACATTTCGGAAAGTTTTGAGCACAACCTGCATCATATCGAAGATCTTGAGCATCATCTGGGCAGCCACATCTGGCATAGGGTGGAGGCGGGGAAGCCAATGTCTGATGGTGGCCATCATGTAGGCTACCGTAGGCGTGCCGTTGGGGGGTGCAATGGCAGGGTAATTGAGCCATTCTTTGCAATTGGTGTTGTTCTTGACTTTGATTGCAAATGACTTCCATGTCCTTCTCCGTTGTACTGGTCCATAGCAATTGTTATACTTTAAATGCATGGGTGCGTGGTCCCATGTTCGTAGCTTCTCGGGATAGGTCTCCAATAGCTTTTGCCTCCAGATGGGTTGATGTATTCTCCCTTTGCGCGCCTCCTCTGGAATGTCCTCAGGTTCAAATTGCGTTGCGAAAGTTGGGTACTTGTTGGTCTTACGTTTGATCTCGGCGTTGTAGTCTGCCAACAGTACAAAGTATGGCTTATATTGTAATTCTGAGCTGGTTATTAGTCTTCTAGGGGCCAGATGTCTGAAGTATTCTGATTGAAGTATGGTCTCTTCAATGGTCTTCATGGCCAACATCTGGTAGGAGATACGTTCTTCATGAGTCTGCCCCATTTCTTCTACCTGTTTCATCCATGCCGATGGGGGTTCCTCATAAGTGTCCTGTCCCTCCTCAGTGATTGTGCCTCCTGGAAAAGGTTGAGGCTCATAGTTCTCTTCATATGCTTCCTCCACTGGAATAATAACTGCTTCTTCTTCCATGGGTTGCTCAGGTGGGGAAGGAGGTCGTTCATATTGTAACAACTTGATTTTTAACTCGGCCACCTGCTGACGTAGCTCTAGTACTTCACTGGCTACTCATAGTTCCGGCTCTGGTGAGGTTGCAGCGTTGGCCATCTCCTTGTGTTCTTGTTGGTGTGGTGCAGGCACTTGGGCTTTCTGTAGGTCTTTGACTTGGTCATCAAGCAGATCATGAGCCTCCAGGAGAGTGGCATAGGTCTCTAATATTTGTTGTATATTCTCCGAGGGGATGGCTTGGAACTTAGCCGGGTCAATGGGTGCCCCTGGAGTATTTTCCATAGCTGCTTCGAGGTTGTCTTGATTTTGTTGTTGTAGTCTTTTATTTTCTTCTTGAGCAGCCGCTAAATGGCGTCAGAGTAGAGCCATGTTTCGTTGTAGTCTAGCGTTACGGGCTAGTTGATCTCTAAGTTGTTCTTCAGTTACCCTATTCTTCTCTACATGTGTGGATTCGAGCTCCACCAGATGTTGTTGAAGGGTAGTCACCTCCTGCTGTAGTTCTGTATTAGATAACTCCAGGGCCGTGACTCGTGCCTAGAGATGGGCTGACAAAGTACAGAGTTCTTTATTGTTTTCTTCTAGTAACCTGTATTCCTGTTTAAGTTGGGCAGCCGCTTCGAGCATGGTGTCGAGTGCATTACTAAATGAGGTGGGTGCAGGGGTGAGGGTGGACGATGCAAGGGGTCGGGAGATGGGAAAGGGAAAAGTGGATGTTGTGCCTACCGTGTCTGGCAATGGTGATGTGAGTGACGTGACACGTGGTGATGTTGGAAGAACCGTGGTGGTGGGTGATCCTGTGGATGGTGAGATGTCCATGGGATCGGACATGAGAGTGTGTGATTCGTGCACTGTGAATACAGGAATGGTGGGTGGTGTGATAGTGGTGGCAGTGAATGTGGCGGAGTGGGGTTGGGAGAGGGACTTTTTATTATAATTATCCACCTGTTGGAGTATATTTACAAGGTTTGTCCAAAAAGATGGTTGTGTGATTTGGGTTGAGCATGAGGCGGTTACTAGGGAAGTGGTGGATAGGGTTTGGGTGTGGGTGAATGGGAAAGGATGGGATGAGGTCTGGCTAGTGGCAAGTGGTTGTCCAAGGGCGGGGAGATAGGAAGGGTGACCTATTATGGTTTGATCGGTGGCAGGATGACCGGTGTGAGGTTCAAAAATTTGGGTGGAAGTGATGGATGTGGGTAATGGGAAGGATGTAAAAACAGAGGTGTGTACAATGGTTTCATGAGGGTTGGATATCAGTTGTTCCGAAAGACTAGTGGAAAGGGGTTCTGAGGGTTGAATGGGCGGTGGCGGTGGAGATGGTACCTGTGTGATTACATCTTGTTCGTCAATGGGATTTGTGCTCATCATGTGAACATCCTCGGAAACTGTAGTAGGCAAGGCTATAGAGACCTCCATTTGAATCATTTTCCCTCGTCGTGGACGTGTATCAATCCTTCGTTGATCATAGGTAGGGTTTTCCTGATAGACCATTGTCCTCAATGCTTCCCCGATCCCACATGTCTCAGCCAATAGGTTCAATGATTCCACAAAATGTGAGTCGACATTCTCATTTTGAAGCATTTGATTCACTAGGGCTCTATTCGCCTCTTCTGTCATCTTGTGTCTTCTCTGCACCTGCTTGATTGTCCTGTATAGCCGTCTGAGTTGTGCTGTGTAGGCAGAGGCCTCCTCTTCATTGTCTTCAGGGTCATTTCTTTGTGCACCTTCATGAACTTGTGTGTTCGGGTCATGAGGATGTTGTGTCACTTCTTCCCCATGTACACTGCTCGTCTCGCCCCGTGGCTGTTCTCTTTGGACTGATGCACCCGGATCAACATTGTTAGTGGAATCTTCACTGTCTGATAGGGGGACCGTCTGCAAGAATCTTTCAAAATCGAAGTTTGGATCCTCTGTGAAGGTGGCCATAGATGCAAACTCTGCATCGGTAGGTAGTGGAGGGGCGGATGGAACGGGTTGTACCACCTCCCCAGCTTGAACTCCTTGAAGATGGATCGTGAAAGGTGTGACTTGAGCGTCTGGTCGGGGAGAAGCTTCGGTCGTGGCTTCTTGAGGGATCGTTACCTGGGAGAGCGATCCACGCATTCGTTTTGCAGGCTGGCTCCCTGACTTCCGCCCTTTGAACAACTCCAATTGTGCATACTTTAAGGCTCTGGCAACTGGCACATCATATGCAAGACATCTATAGATAATTCTTGTAAGCGCACAACAACCATGTAGAGTAGGCTTTCTCACTCCCCGCTTGCCTGCCTCATACACTTGATCTAAGATCCATACCGGCATCTTAATGGGCAAGCTTCCGGTCTCTGCTAAATATAGCCCGTACCATATCTTCTTGTGAGGCTGCGTGAAACGGTCGTGAGCAGGAAATGCGAAGTGCTGGAGGCACATCCGCAGAGGTATGGCGATGTTGGGGGTGAGGGCGCACATTTCTTTTAGTTTCTTGATTCTATTGCTTTTCATCGACTCTGGTATCAAGGGGTCGCGGTCAGAAGGTACATGCGTGCCATACATCTGAAGTGCTTCCCTGATTAAAGTCACATTCAATTCGAACTTCCTCATTTCCTCCAGATTGGACAAGGAGGGCACCCAGAATGTGCCGGAATGCTCCTTATCCCCTGTCGGCTTCAGCGTGGCAATTAGGTAGTAGCACCTGAGGAAATCGGGTTTAGGCAGAGCTTCACTGAAATAAGTTTGTAATCCTGCTTTTTGCCAGATATCTTGAAGTGGAGCTGCATTTTGCAATGCTTCGAATTCTCGTGAGAAGAACTGGAAGGTCCACCACACTCCTCCACATTCCATCTTGGATTCCCAGATATGATCCGCGTCTCCCAAATCTCCTGGCATCTCATTGAACCAGTGAGAATGCCCCTTTACTCTTTCGGTTAGGCCATTTGGTGGATCTGGGATAGGAATTCTCCGCACATTCACGAACTCCTCAGGCCGAGCTGTTGGTGGGGCCTCCACCGGCATGGCATCCCAATTGATTGGAGCACCAGAGCCTGCTTGAGAGCTTGTGCCTGCCGCTGTTGCCATGAGAGTAGGCTGCTTATCTGCTGGAAGAAGAAAGGCACATTAGTGTTGCCTAGGAAACAAGATGTAATGGTGTTCCCTTCACAATACTAACATGACAATCCCGGAGGTCAGTGGTTAGTGGTGAAGTGTTTGTGATAGGTGTGAGTGGTGATTAGAGGTCAGTGTCATCCTAGATGCATACTTGGGTTATGCAATGGGCTCAGAATGCTCCTGTGTTAGAGTAGACGGATTTTCAGAATTGGGTCAGGGGGTTTAATACACAGTTTAATTCTCCAAACTTTGATATCGGATTCGTAACTCTTAGAGCCAAAGACAGGTGAAGATTTCTGGATGAGAGTGTGATGTATTTGGGACCTTTTGGGTACCCATTTCCAAACATTCCTAGGGTTGATGGGAGTGGAGACAGTGAGTGGTGTAGGTATCTTTTCGTTTTCTGAGTTCTTGGTCACGAGTGCTTGTGAATGTTGCTTCATCCTAGTGCCTGATGGTGAATTAATTTGGGCTTGTAAGCAGGCCTTGGGCACCCATATATGTCTAGTATTAGGGATGGCCTTCATTGACCGCTTAGGAACCCAAATAGAAATGGTATGCCTAGGGGTTATCCTAGAGGGCTTCTTCACTTTGTTCTTTGATGGTGAGGCTCGTTTCTTGTCTCCTTGAGAGTCTGCTCTTAGAGTTGTGGGTCTTCCATCCTTGCGTATCCAGATCTGCTTTGCGCCACGAGATGCTCCATGTTGCCCGGGTTGGCGCTCCTGCCTCTTGATCATCAGCCTCCTTTGTGTGGAGTGATGTTCGGTCTGCTCGATTAGAATCTTCTTTGGATCAGTTAGGAACTCCTTATTGGCTCCCATACCTTCAGTACGATTGACAATCCTCTGCACCATAGAAGTTTGTACAAGAACAACATTGTTATCTTCATGTGGATTTCTGGAGGGACCAGGAGTTGGTGCCTTCTCTATTGGTTTGAGTGCTTGATTTTCTAATTCAATCGTGAGACGGCTTTGGCCTACCCAAACCTGAAGAAGTCCACTTCTTAGGTTGAGGTTGACTGCGTGATCATAGATCCAGTCTTGGCCTAAGACAAGAGGTTCGGTCAGATCCTCGTCTTCACACACTAGCACTTTTGCTGGCATGAGGACCTCTTGTATGTAGAGGGGAAGATCCACTTCTCCCATGCAAGGGGTTTCAACACCTCCTAGTCCTATCAGATATGCTTCTAGGGGTTTTACCTCCAATTGCAGCTGCTTGCAATAAGAAAGCCGAACTGCACTTGTGGCTGCTCCTGAATCAATTAAAGCTCTCACGCTTGTTGTGCTGTCTCTTTGTCCTATTTCTAGGGTCACAAAAGGTCTTCGATCCACTATCTTATGGGTACGTTCACCTGAAGCCTCACACATGGCCATGTGATAGCCTGGAGACGCTTGAGTGTCAGTCATAGGTTGATCCCTCCCTTGTCTCCTCAACTTCATTCGTCTGATACGCTCTAAGGCCTCTGCCTGTGCTTCTTCTCGAATTCGTTTTTCCTCCTCTTTACGTTGCTTAGCAGTATTGAGTCGACTTAGCATTTCCTCCGTGAGGGGTTCCTGATACAGCTTGACTCTGCATCCACTAATATAGTTTGGGAGAACATCACCCTCTAAAGTGGCTAGTTGTACTGCTCCACTCGTGGAGATCCTATTGATGATCATAGGTCCGTAGCCTCTCTTTTCTAGCTTTCTTGCATGTTGTTTCAATGTGTAAACTAAAACTAGATCTCCTGCTTTCAAGCCTTTATCCTTCACATGGGCATCAAAGTAAGCCTTCTGTCTCTTCTTAGCTGCATATATCCCTGCAGCTGCTCTCAGTCTTGTTTCTCCTAATCGTTCAAGGTCAAAAAGTCTAGAGGAGAGTTCATGACCCGTCCATTCGTGCTCTTGTGCTACTTTTAATGTAGGTATTAAGAAGTCCAACGGTAGCACTGCGTTTTGGCCAAATACCATCTGAAAGGGGGTGGCTTGGAGTACCGTTTTGTAGGCGACTCGGTATGCCCAAACAGCATGGTGTAGCTGTTTGTCCCAATCAGAGCGTTTATTGTTCACTAATTTTGTCAATACATTGCATAGGATCTTATTGGTGCTTTCGGCTTGTCCATTTGCTTGGGGATGATAGGGGGCAGACTTCTTATGCACTACCAAGAATTCTTGGAGCAGATTTTCAATAACTTCATTCAAGAAGTGAGTGCCTCTATCACTAACTAGCTCTATGGGTAGCCCGTATCTTGTGAATACATTCTCAAACAAGAATTTAGCAGTTGTCTGAGCATCGTTCTTCGTTGTGGCTTTTACCTCTACCCACTTGGTTAGATAATCCGTGGCAACGATGATATACTCAGCATGGGAACCCTTAGCTGGCGGATTGATAGGACCTACAAAGTCTATTCCCCACTTAGAGAATGCACGTCCGCCCATCATAGGCTTCAGTGGCATCTCATCTCTGCGTATAGGATACTGGGTTCGCTGACAAATCTCACACCTCTTCACATAGGTATGTGCGTCCATGTGAAGGGTGGGCCACCAAAATCTTGCAAATAGAATTGCTTTGATCACCCTATCAGGACCAAAATGTCCTCCTGCTACACCCTGGTGAGCTGTTTCCAGGATCTTTAGGTATTCACCTTCATGGACACATAGTCTCAGGTAACCATCCTTACCCCTTCTGTATAAATTATCACCAATGATGGTGTAATCCAAGGCTTCTTGTTCCAAACTTCTTTGTCTGGCCAGAGTCATATCTTGAGGGAATGTTTTCGTCCTCAAGAAGGATACTAGGGGTTGACTCCAATCCGGCACTATGGACACTTGATAAAGTGTGGCATGCTCCACAGGTGGTTTAGTGCAGCAGATTGGGCATTCCTTGCACAACTTCTGGACATCAGCTTCCATAGTCGGCCAATGCACTCCTAGTCTCCTCAGGGTCTGTAGGGTTTTTTGTTTTGAGTAGTGTTGCTCTAATGCACCTTCATGTGCTAATTGCAACCACTTAGCGTACTCGTCCTCTTCTACACAACAAGCCAAGATTCCTTGATCCGTGTGCTTGTACATACTTCCAGCCATGATGTGGTACTTTTGAGCTCTGACTACCTCCCTATCCTGTGTGTTTACTATTGGATGATTAGGTCCATATGTAAGTATTGGCACTAAGGGCTTGGCCCATTGGGGCACCACTTCCAAATTGAATAGGTATGCATCAGGTAAGTCATCTGACACTCCTTGTGGGGCCTCTCCGGATGTGAGCCTAGAGAGATGGTCTGCTCTCAAATGAGTCCTACCTTTCCTCACCACAACCTCAAAGTCATACTCCATTAGTAAGAGAAACCATCTTACTAACCTTCCGGTGTTGCATGGTTTGTTTACCAGGTATAGTAATGCTTGATGATCAGTAAAAAACTTAAACTTATTTGCAAGCAAATAATGTCTAAACTTTTTAACCGCATACACCATGCCTAGTCCTTCTCTCTCAGTGGTGGTATAATTCCGTTCAGCTGCATTGAGTTGTCTACTAGCATAGGCAATAGGGAGATCCATGTTCCCTTCACCCGTAGGTTGTGCAAGTACACATCCAATAGCATAATTGGAGGCATCCACATGAACATGGAATGGTTTGCTCCAATCTGGTGTGGTCAAGATTGGTGCAGAACACAATCGCTTCTTCAGCTCATTGAAGGAGTTCTCACACTCATTAGTCCACTCGAAATTTGTCAAAAGTCCGTACATGGGCTTTGCAATGACAGCATACATGTGAATGAATCGGCGGTAGTAACCACAATGCCCCATGAACGCTTGTACTTCCTTGACATTCCTTGGCCTAGGTAGCTCTGCTACGGCTCTCACTTTCTCTTCGTCAGTGGATATGCCGTTCTTGGACACTATGTGTCCTAGAATCTTGCCTTGCCTGACCATGAAAACACACTTTTCTGGGTTGAGGCAGACTTGATATTCTCTGCATTTATCAAAGATCTGTCTGAGTTCGGGTATATGGGTCTGCCTTATGTTGGAATGAGCACAAAGATCATCAACATAGACTTCTAAGTTCTTCCTCAGGAACTCCTTAAATACATGGCACATCAGCCTTTGGAAGGTTGCGGGAGCATTGGTCAGCCCGAATGGCATTACCCTAAAAGCGAATATACCCCACTCTATGGCAAAAGCCGTTTTATGCTGATCTTCTGGTGCAATGGCTACTTGATTGTAGCCCGAAAACCCATCTAGGAAGCTGTACACTTCCTTGCCTGCTACTCTTTCTAAGAGATGTTCTGTGATGGGAAGCGGATAGCTATCTCTAATAGTGGCTGCATTAACCTTCTTCAAGTTAATGCAAACTCCTAATTTGCCGTTCTTCTTGGGCACCACTACAATGGGGGATACCCATTCAGTGTGCTCAATTTCATAGATAAATCCGGCTTCCACCAAGCGGTCTATCTCTTCTTTGATCTTAGCAGCATAGTTATCATTATATGTGTATGGCTTTTGCTTAGAGGGTTTAGCATCTGAGGTCATGGGAATTGTGTGTGAGCATATGTCTGGGTCAACACCCTTCAAATCCTTGTAACTCCAAGCGAACACATCTCGGTATTCTCTTAGCAAGGCTATCAGCTCTTGTTCTTCTTCTTCTGTTAGGTCATGACCTATGTATGTGCATCTTTCTTCTCCTTCCTCGATGGAGACAACTATTTTCTTGGTAGTTTCCTTGCTATCATAGGCTTCTCCTGCTTGTGCCTCACGTTTAGGCATTCTTATCATGACCCTCCTATCGTCTATCTCATATTTTTTAAAGTTCTCAGGGACCTCAAACAAAGATTCCTCTGCCTCCAGCGTGACTTCCTTCTTCTTTCTTTTCTTTCCTCCGCTTTTAGAAGTTACTTGTGTGGCTAGCCTCACCTCATTTGTAGGCTCTCCGTGCCTCTGGGGTTGAAATTCTACTTCATAGAAGTATTCTTCATCTGATGCAAAGGGTGGGTCCATAATGATTGACTCTAGATCGGAGTCACTTGCATCCTCAAAGGCATCAGGGCTAGGTTCGCATTCTTCTAGAACTGCCTCTCCCATGATTGGCTCTATGGAGAAAACTGAAATGTCATAGCCATCCTCATCACAGTGGGGTGTCCATTGTTCCTCATTGATGGCTACATCCATGGTTGCTAGAATTTCTGCCCAACCGTGGGGTTCGAATTCTTCGTCAGGAAATACTACAGGTGCATAGGCTGGGTCTTGAATGGGTCTATGTGTTTCGTTTGCACCTATATCTCTGGCCTTTTCTCTTTTCTCCTCTTCTACTGCTACTTTGCACATCCATAAGTGGGTGTCTTCATGCATCCATGAGGATCCTGATCCTATGGAATGCAGAGACTCAGTCTCCTCTTTGACTCTATGGATGGGATTCCATTGAATAGGTGGTACGTCTCTATGAGAGTAATCCTTAAGATTGACTTTGGTTGTGACACCTAGATGTTGCAAATACAAGGAATTGGTTCCCCAATCCTGTACCACTTGCAACTGCCGCAGAAATGGTCTTCCTAGAATCATTTCATAGGCATGATTTTTGCTAAAGTCACATATAGCAAATGTATGTTCAAACTCGACACCACAGGTGGTGAGAGTTATTCCTTCTAGCAATCCTAAGGGTCTCTCAATATGACCATCGGCCATCTGCAATTTCATTCTCGTTGGCCTGAGTGCTGGCTTGCCCCAACGCTTCCATAGGGAAGTGGTGGCAATTGCAACTCCTGCACCTGAGTCCAAAATTGCCTTGGTGGTGTGCCCCTGGTGGGAAATGGGAAGATAGGTGTTCCCTTCTTCACCTTCGCACATGTCTCCTATCTTATCCATGGGTATCTCTGGCACTGTCCTATGTGATCCTACCTGGGAACGAGGTTTCGCTATCTCGGGCACTTGATTGGCTACTTGTTTCCGCACTTCTGGTCTAACCTTAAGCCACTCTTCCAAAGTGAGATTGCACTGCCCTTTGGTGTTCTTCACTACCTCTGTGTTCCTAGGTATAACTGAATCTTCATTTCTTACCATGACTGTAGGTGTTCTCATACAAGTAGACTTGGCTTCCCATGGGCCCGTGAATTGGGGTAATTCCTGTAGAGAGTTAGACTCGAAGTCTAATCTTTCTTGAGATTGGGTGCTCTCCTGCTCCCCATAAATGGATGGGATGTCTTGTGGGAATTGGTCATGTGCATCATCCACAAGTTCAATGGGAGGAGGGACTTCACTTTCCTTAGCCCATTTGTCTTCTTGAATCTCGCGTAGGAATTCTGGTGTGAACCGATTCATAGAAGCTGGTGTGTCTGGCTCCATAGAGTTAGGCACATAAGCTTCAGGCACATAGGCTTTCTGGGTAGGAAGACCTGCTCTTCCACTAGCTTCGTCATGGTGTTGAGGGGCGTGTTCCTTTTGTGATTGTGCCATTAGATTCTCTATTCTTTCTAAGGAGGGGGGGTTGTCTGGTTCAGTGGAATTGGGCACATCAGCTTTCGGTGGGGGATGGGTCATGTTTTTGCTTGCTTTATCTCTTTCTTGATTTTTTTCTTCCTTGGCAGATCTTGCAATTATGCCCTCTAACTTCTCTAGAAGTCCATCCAAGTGTAATTGTGTCTTGGTTGAGCCCGAGTAATTGAAAAGGCGACTGGCTTCAAACATAGTCTGAGCCAATGCGACCATTTTCGCGCAAAGCTTGGTTCTTTCTATCTCTAGGTCAGCTCTAGGGTAGCACTTGTCATGATCCGTTACATTTGGCCCTTCTTGGATTCTGGCCTGATATGCTTTAAGCATCATGTCTATGTCTTCAGGAGTGGGATCAGCTAATACTGATCCTACTCGGGGTGGTGGGTGGGATACGTGGGGTGTATTAAAGGGTGGAGGGATGGAGGGTGATGGGGATGGTAGCGGTGGGAATGTGTGAGAGTGCGGTTGAGATGTGATCTCTATGATCTTTGCTTTGGTTTCTCTCAAGCTTTCTTCAAGTTCGCTCATCTTTTTTGCCCATTGCCTTTTCATTCTTTCACGACTATCCTTCCAGGCTCTCGTTCTCTTTTTGGTTATGCTCTCTGTTTCACTCACCTCGGGGTTTTTTTCCTGACCAACACCTTGGTTTTGTTGTAGTGCCTGGGCTCTCGTGATCACCTGCACCGGTGCAGTGGAAGTCACACTCCCTGTGGAGTCTACAACTAACCCAACAACATTGATAGGAGTGATTTTAGGCATGTTATTAGGGTTCTTTGGGCAATCTCGTAGGAGATGCTCTTTCCCGCAGTCTTGACAGAAACCCTGAATGGTTACTGGTTGAGGTTGTGTAGGGGCAGGCAGTGGACAATCACGTATAAGGTGATCTCCCTGACATCTGAAGCATGGTCCTCTAGGAAATGGGGGTCGTACCTGCTTAGGTTGAGGTCTAGAGTTGGGGTTTGTGTACATGACATTAGCATACTCAGGTTCCCCACAATTTTCACTTGGGTCCTCATAATAGTATGACTCGTTATGCTCGGGTGATTGCATGTAATAAGCCTGTGGGCTATCAATATGTGTGGAGTCAAAACTATGGTCACTTGGATCACTGTCTGATAGCAATGGGGTGATTGGGACTATGGCTCTGTTCGAATTTTCTTCAGCAGATGCATATTTCACTGGGATCACATTGGTTGGAGCAGGGGGTTGCTGCACTAGGACTGGTTGAGGTCTCTGCTGCCCTTGATAAGGTGGCTGATAAGTTTGCTGTGGTCTGTTGTATTGTGGTGATGGGTACTGATTCTGGTATCTACCATGTTGTGGATATGGCTGAGGATAATTTTGCCTAACAGTTTGTTTGTTGTATGGGCAGTCTTGTGCAGTGTGGTTGGTGTACCTGCGCTCTATGGTGCAGTACTGGCTACTAAGGTTCGCCTGGGGTTGGGCCATAATGGGGCATACACTTGTCATATGTTCACCGCCACAATTGTAACACCGCTTAACTGGGGCAAATCTCGGAATTTGCTTGCTAGAGACTCCTAGTTTTTGGGCTACCTTCTCTGCAAGTTCCTCGATGGATGTGGATTGACCAGATGTCATGTTACTAGAGCTATCAGAATCCTTATAGATTTTTGATAGTTCTAATTCCTCACCTAGATTGTCCTCAATGTCTATGCACATGCGCACGCATTCTTCTATCGTTCTGGGGTCCTTCAGGTACACATATGACCTGAGCTTAGTGCTCAACAATCCATCTAGGAACAAGGCCACTTGTTTGGCTGGTGTGGGTAACTCCGGCATCGGGCATCTCTCCAGGTACTGTCTAAATCTTCTTCCAGCTAGCCTGACCGTCTCTTGAGGTGTTTGTTTGAAACTGTGAATTAGTGAGGAGGTGTTATGCCTGATTCCACTCTTAGAAAACTCAACAATAAATGCCTCTAAGAGCTGGTCTATGTTTCTGAAATGCCTCTCATTTAGTGGTTGAAACCACGTAAGGGCGGTGTTCCTAAGAGTTAGACCGAAAGCATTATATTGTGTGAATAGGTCCTCTACCTGTTCAGCTTTCAATACTTGCCGAAATTCTGCCACATGGTCATAAGGGTCTCCCGTGCCATCGAAGCAATTCTTCATGGACTTCACCAGTTGAGTTGGTCGCAGGGTCCTAGTGTGTTCTCTCGGCATTGGCAAAGGAAAATCACCAATATTCCTTTGATTCCATGGGGTTCTATGTCTCTCAGGTTCCACTCCATTCCTTTCTGTTCCCGTCCTTTCTCTTCCCAAGGAGTTGGCAAAGCTTACCTCAGGTTTGTCTCTACTTCTATCTCTTTGAGCCCCATGAGCTTGGGAGGTCCCAGCTCCTTGGTGACCAAAGGACACATTAGACCTTGGTTGGGGAAAAACAAATTCACCCTTCCATGTGTAAGCATGTCTGCCATGCTCATTGACCACGAAGATTCTCTCTGATGCATTGTCTAGGTAGGTTACTTGGCCTGGGTTATCAGGGTCTTTAAACTCATAGATTGTGAGGTCACTCACTTCCTGAGGTTGAGCAGATTTATATCTCCAAAAAGCCTCATCGGTTTCTCGGTTTAAAAGCAGATCTATGCTTTTATTATCCTGTGGAATCCACTCTGGAGTCATGATTCTGGTCAAGACAGATTTACCACGGGGGGTTCTTGGCTCTCTCTCTAAGTTCCCTTGCTCTATATCACCCATGTCGGTCTCAGCAATCACATTTCCAAACTCATCAGTTCTATCAGGAAGAGTGGTGACTACATATATAGTCCCCTCTTTATCTAGGTATGCTCCATTCTCAAACTTGACGACCGGGTGGTCTAATCCATGGGGTTGATCGGGGTTCTTAATCTGGACCACCGATCTTCTCAGGCCATCTTCATAGATGCGAGCACCTAGACGATTAGTCCTGATGTATTCCAGTTGAGTCTTGTATGGTCCTTCTGGCTTTTCTAGATAAGCCAACCCTGAACTACCTACTGGTCTCTCCATGTGATAGGACATCTCAGAATCACTTGTTTCTGATCTCGGAGTGTATGGTTTATCACTCAACTGTTGGGCCCAAGACCTGGCAGTGTGATTGACACTAGCTTCAGAAGATCTGAGGCTTTTTCTGTCTCGGCCTAAGTGTCTGCTTGATCTAAGGTTCATATGCCTGATTTATCTACCCCCTTGGACCTAAGCACACTCTCGTTGCAGGTTAATTTGCACCAATCACTTTGTTCTTTTGAGTTGAATATTATGTTTATGGTCTTGTTTGAAATCGCGTCGTTAGGAGTACTTAAGTGAATTTCCGCACTTGATGAGTGATCGACTCCAGTTTACCTTTTGTCCCTTAGAGTTTTCGCACTTAAGACCTACTTACTTCTTGCACTTGGTTGATTAATAATCTTAGGCTTGATTCGTGCCTAACGTTGCCCTAATTAATTACCACACCTAAGTCGTACTTAGCCTATGCTAGGAATTGACAAAGGAGGGTTGAGAGATCTTCCAACCTCAATTAGCTGGTTGACCAGATTGCTACACAAGCCCAGGAAGCCTTCTCCCAAGCTTGGTACTCACCCTTGCTAGCTTGCTTTGGATTGCCTTGAGTGCACACAATGTTCCTGCAAAAGCTCACCCGTTAGTATAGCTCTATAACCACAAGTAATTGAAAAAACACACATCAATAATTTTAGTCCCCCTGGAGTAACTCACTGTACCCCCTGAATCTGAGGACCACTTAGTTCCACCTAAAGGTCAACTTAAAAATGCATGTTCTAAAACTCCGCGTATGATTCTCAACAAGCTTTCCAACGAGACCAAAATCTCATCAATCGGAGTTCGTATGGTCAAGTTATGACCATTCAGGCACTAAAGGGTCAAAATAGGCTCTGGGGTTCAGGAGATCCCTCTCTGGTTTCTAGGCCTTTTGCCCACTTCCAAGGTTCTAAAGTTATACCAAGGTGCCCAAAATTAATCCCAACTACCTTTCCAATCACTCAAAAATAACCCTAAATTTTCATGCGTTAAAGGCCGTGTATCGCGATAGGTCGGGTCGAAGTGTCGCGATAGGTCGTGAGGTGTCGCGATAGGTCGTGAGGTGTCGCGATAGGTCGTGAGGTGTCGCGATAGGTCGAAGTGTCGCGATAGGTCGGGTCGAGGTGTTGCGATAGGTGGGAAGTGTCGCGATAGCTCGTGAGTGTCGCGATAGCTCGTGAGGTGTCGCGATAGGTCGTGAGGTGTCGCGATAGCTCGTGAGTGTCGCGATAGCTCGTGAGGTGTCGCGATAGGTCGAAGTGTCGCGATAGGTCGGGTCGAGGTGTCGCGATAGGTGGGAAGTGTCGCGATAGCTCGTGAGTGTCGCGATAGCTCGTGAGGTGTCGCGATAGGTCGTGAGGTGTCGCGATAGGTCGTGAGGTGTCGCATCGGGTCGAGGTGTCGCGATAGGTGGGAAGTGTCGCGATAGCTCGAAGTGTCGCGATAGGTCGGGTCGAGGTGTCGCGATAGGTCGGGTCGAGGTGTCGCGATAGCTCGTGAGGTGTCGCGATAGCTCGTGACTGTCGCGATAGCTCGTGAGGTGTCGCGATAGCTCGTGACTGTCGCGATAGCTCGTGAGGTGTCGCGATAGCTCGTGACTGTCGCGATAGCTCGTGAGGTGTCGCGATAGCTCGGGATATGGTGAATTTTTCTGTTCTGTCTAGTGATCCTGGGAGCTCTAGGCCTGCGCAGTGTGGTGGTGCACTCAGAATCGTGATTGGGTGAAATTTTCGGAGTGTCGCGATAGCTCGAGCTCAACGCCTCGGGGACTGTGTAGACAGATTCTGTACCTGCTGAGCTTGCTGGAGATGATGATGGAGCTGCCACCTGCAAGAAACATGCAAAAAACACACAAAACAAGAACACACACGCTCGCTCTCTCTCAAACTCGCACACAACAAATGAGGGAATGATAAGGAAGAGGGAGTATGTAGTGGAGAAGGAGGTGGAGGTGGAGATGGAGATGGAGAAAAATCAGAAATTTACCAACTACTTACCATTCCAACGCGTCCTCTCTACGTCTTACCATCACACGCTCGTCCTCAAAGCTCGATCCCCGGCAACGGCGCCAAAATTTGGTGTAGCTCAGTGATGAGTAGCACCTCCTTTAATGTCAATCCGGGAAGACGTGAGGATGGTATGAAGACCACGAGCAAGTGGAAGCACAAGTGCGTGAGTGAGAAGCACACTAACATGCACACACATACACACACACGCGCACACACGGCAAGAACAAAGAGAGTAAGACAATGGAATCACTTCTATTGCAAGAAAGTTCTCATCCAAGCTCAAACTACAAGAAGCCACCCAAAAATGAGCTCTCTAGCTCTATTTATAGTTTTTGACTAGCTTTGGCCCTGTCCAGACCTAGTGTCCGGCCTAGTTAAAAATTAGGTTCCAGGGCTTATTTGAGGGCTCAAACGAGATCTAAAAATTATGAAAATTGGCAGGAAACTACTTCTAAGGCTCCCCAAGCTCGAGGACTCCTCGGCTTGTACAAAATGGAGCTACAAAAAGGTGAAATGATATTTACAAGGTTTTTTAGTGATGAGAATCACTTAAAAATGATGTAGGGGTTTTGAAAAAAAAATGAAGGGTTGCCTTAGTGCTAGATCTGCATGTGTGTTCGTACTTGCTTCTTCCCGTATGCTGTCAACATACACCCATCAGTGGGATGGACCATTGGGCAAGTCTTTCGTTTTTTATGAATGTCCTTGTTGATGGTCCACTGATGAAATTATTTGAGTGCTTGGTCCTGTCCGCTCTCTTCAAAGCAACATTTGCCAAATACTGAGAATTGAATTTCTTTATATTCCTTGACAAGCAACATTGGGTAACTATGCCAAGCTTAGTTTCACTTATCCTCTTTAGTCCACCATAATCAGGAGTCTTCTCACTCAGTATACATACAAGGATTTGCAGGGTACCAGAACTACCCCTTGCAGATACCTCCTTGGATGCTCTCATACAAACAATAGTTAAGCATTGCTCAAGTTAGGGACCTTCAAGCTCTTCCCTCCTACCATGGTAAGGGGGAACAATAGTTATGGATGCCATGTTCATGCCAAGTTCTAGACATCTACCAGATAAGGCAGCAATAATATCATCTGCTATCTGAGACACACTTCTATCCAAAATGATAAATGCCCAGTCATCAATGATTCCAACTTCAACTAAGCATGACTCATTCATGTTCCATGAGCCAATCCAGGGAAAAAGATCTCACTCCCTCTTTCTCTTTTTCTTTTTCTTTTTTTTTTTTTTTTTTTTGAGGAGCAATGGAACAAAGCAAGAAGAAAGATGTTAGAAACAATAAAATTATTTGACATATGTCAATGTGCTCTTGTGCTTGGGACTCTCAAATGTGTCTATGCACGGTCGTGTAATGTGGCCCTATATTAATGCATACTTTGGAAATGCATGGCCTGAATGGTGCAAAAGACAAGGTTGTGCAAGGAGCACATGGTTGTCGTTCGTCGAGGCTTTCGACATTACTTACAGATGTTGATGCTGTCTTTGTTGGAAGTATCCATTGGACCTTGAAATGATGTAAGCAATGGAGTGTTGACTGACAATGGATCATTCTTCCTTATGGGGATCCATTTGAGAAGAGTGTTTGATTGTGAAGTGATCACCTTTGGCCGCTTCATGTTTGGATGGTTTCTTGACTTTCCTGTCGTGTGTGCTTGGCTCTTTGGTTTTGTAGGGGCCACTGGTGCTTTTCGCGTCCAAACCCATATCCTTGATGATTTTGTTCTTACCATTGCTGAAGAGGTGAACTGATCTTCTTTTGATCTCTATGCTTGGTTCTGACTCATTCTTCTCCTAGGTTTCTTTCTTGAGACTTTCCTTGGTAATGAGAGTCAAGGTTTTTGTGCATGTACGAGTTCCCTGGGTACCCACATGTGTATTCTCCCTTGTTGAGCTGCCACTAATCTCTTAGCCACTCAAATATGTATGTTATTATGGTCGACCTTCATTGACTGCTTTGGTGCCCAAAATTTGGACTACTCTTTGAGATGGAGACCTTCATTGTTGTGCTACTTGTTGCTTTGGCTTTCTCTATTGCTTCTGTAGTAGCAAGTTTGACTATAATGGTTTGATTGGCATCCCTCCCTTTCGTACCCAAATCTACTTTGTGCTCGGAACTACTTTCTTCTTGAAATCTGTTTGTCTAATTGACACAGTAGTTGTCTTGTATTGTTTCTCTTGCCTGTGTGGTTGAACTACTATAGATGCTGAGACTTCGTATAAGACGGAAGTCTCAATGGGTCTCCGACTCTTTTGTTGGAGGTAGCATCCTTCTGCATCATAGAGCTTTGGACACGTACTACATCTTCTTCTCTAAGATTAGTCCTAAGAGAATGTGTGACACCATGATCTGTGAGCATGCAGTTTTCTAACTCTAATGAAATGCATTGTTCATGAACCCAAACTTGAAGAAGTTGGCTTCTTAGGTTTAAGTTGATTGCACGATCATAGATGATATCCTGACCCAAGACAAGTGGTTCCGTAAGGTCCTCATCTTCACACACTAGCATTTTGACCATCATTGGGACATCTTGAAGGTAGATGGGGAGCTCCACCTCGCCCAAACAAGGGGTTTCCACACCTCCCAACCCTATGAAATAGGCTTCTAAAGGCTTGATGTGCAATTAGAGATCTTGGTAGTATGAGAGTCGGATTGCATTATTTGTTGCACCTGAGTCAATCAACGCTCTCATAGTCCTTACATTCTTTCCTTGTCCTACCTCTATGGTCATAGAGGGGTGTCAATCGATAATTCGAGAAGCATTCACACCTGATGTCTAGCACATGGCCATGTGATATCTTGGGGCTTTTGGATCAACATCTAGGCCTATTCACCTTAACTTATTTTGCCTAATGCACTCTCTGGCCTCTACATGTTCTTCTTCTCTCACCCTTAACTCTTCTTCCTTTTGTTTCTTGGCAGTGTTGAGTCTCAATAAGGGGAGGGATGGACACCTTCTATCGACGTGCACCTTCAATGGGACTTTGGAACCCTTGATGTTCCTTGCTTCACTTTCTCTGAATGCAATCTAAGTCACTCTTCTTGCACCTTGCAATGGCTCTCTGTGTCACATGCACTCTCTCTAAATGTGTCACTCCTCTCTCTTGCTCTAGAATATCTCACATTGCTTTTTCCAACCAAGAATACTCCTTCTCTTGGGTGTCGATTCACGTACACTCCTAACTCCCATAGCATCTTGGTGCTCACTTTGATATCCCAAGATTGTCTCCAAAAGTGGGCAGCCAACGAACCCTTGTTTTGTCTGTAGTGACTTTAGACTAAAACAAAAGTTTTAATTCGGGGGCCATACTTTCATTTTTGCATACGTTGCCACTTCACATACCTTCATATTTTGCCTTTTAATTCTTCAAATGTGCACCTAAGAGGGGCTTCACCTGAACCTTCCAAAACAGTTTGAACCTTAGAGAAATTACAGAAGGACACTCTGCAACCTACAACCTGCATCCAACTTTCTGCAAATATAATCTTTGTGAACAATTAATTGTGCATAGCCTGTGCACCTTGACGCCCGAACTTTGAACGCTTTGACTTTGCCCATGTTGACCTTGACCTTGAACATGTTGATTTTGACTTCTTTGACTTTGATCCTTTGACTTTGATTGTGTTGACTTTGCCAATATTACTTTTATGGGCTCAACAGTTGCCCACCACCTAATGGACTCTTCGTCCTAGAGAGCTACCACCAAAACTTTGAGCAGAGATGACACCATGATTTCTGTGCTGCAAAATCTTCAAAAGGACACTTGAGCAGCTACCAAGTTCACCACGAGCAGTAAAGAACAAACACTAGTGAAGAACCAAAAGGTGGAAATTTCCGATTGAAGAGCAAAGGATGAAGAATGAAGGGTAAGAGGATTTTGGAAGGGGGGCTGAGGAGCTGAGGGGAATAGGGTATGCAGGGCTAAGGATGGGGCTTGTGAGAAGGCTATAGGGAGGTCAGGGACTAGGGTTGTGGACTTTGGAGAGGGTTAAAATGAGAAAATAGTAAAGCTACAGAGGGTGCATATGGGAAAATATGAAACGTATGGTAAAATAAAGTGAGAATAAACCATGGGGACCACATGCATAATGAAAAACATGTGATCAATGTGCTCAAAACATGTGGGTTTTAACCAAAAGTCAGAAAAAGTTGGGATTTTGGAAAAACTAAGTCAAAACATGAGTCAAGAGGTGCCAAAAGACATGAAAAGGACCCCAAGTTTGAAAAAAATGGCCATCCGAGGTCCAATCCAGAGCCAAAACATTGGACCAAGGAAAATAAAAAATATATATTTTTTTATTTAATGTACTTATTAATATACATAATAATTTTTTCTTTTTTTTGGGTGGGGCATTGCAGGGGGCGGGGTGCGTTGCAAGGGGTGGGGCAGGGAGTGGGGCGGGGGGCAGTGCGGGACACAGGGGGGCAGAGGGTGGTGGGGGAGGGGGGAGGGAAGGCAAGGGGGGGGGGTGGGGGGAAGGTGGGGGGGAGGGAAGGCAAGGGGGGGGGGGTGGCAGGGGGCAGGGTAGGGAGTGGGGCAGGGGGCGGTGCGGGACACGTGGGGGGGAGGGGAGGCAAGGGCAAAAAGGAGTGGGGAGGAGGGGGGGCAAAAAGGGGGGGGGGGGAGGGGGGGCAGAAAATGGGGGAGGAGGGGTGGGGGGGGGAGGGGGGTGGTGGGGTTGGGGGGGAAGGGGGGGAGCGAGAGAGAGGGGGATGTTTGTTTTTTGGAAAAATTATCCATGGGGCCCTTCTTTTTTTTATTAAAAAATTAGATAAAAAATACAAATAAAATTTAAGAAAATGCATCCAAAAAAATCAGAAAAAAATTCTCAAAAATTCCCTAATAGTCCAGGCCATTTAATCTCCCTCAAAACCACAAAGAACTTCCTTTCTTCCTCCATTTTATCAAGAAAATGACATTGAAAAATATGAAAAATGCTAGGAAAAATCCTAAAAAAAATGTTAAAATGCTTTAAAAAATCTCAAAAAATTGGTAAAAATTTGATTATGCCAAGGGCTATGAAATGGCTTCTAAGTTGCATAAAAACACAAGGGACAAGCATGAAATTGATAAAAATACCAAAATTTAAGTAAAAAAATAGAATGAGAAGGCTATGTACAACGTAGACTGATTTTGCAAGTTCGAGGTGATTCAAAAAGCTTCACTTGTGTCAATGATAGGCCTTGAGCCATGATATGATGACCAAGAGAAACCCCTCCATAATCTCTAATTGTACTGCACTTCATTTGTTTTGTCTTCTTTTTGGGCATACTGACCATCTGATAGGGCCACCCTAAATCCTTCATTAGAATATTATCTCCTCCATATTGCATCTTTTATCTTTGTTTTAGCTACTGTGTGACTTAATTTGCAAAATGTCATTTTTACTATTCCAGCTTCTTAAGCCAATGGAATCCTCTATTTCCAAAGACTTGCATATACTCCTTTTTCATCTTTGTAAAGCCCTGCACTTACTACCAAAAAAATTGACATAACAGATGATATCCATACCAGTATCCATAACAAAGTGGCCATTGATATATGATTTGAAATAGCTTCATCAGTGCTGCAGTTAAGGGATTTTCTTTTCTTCTCTCTTCTCTTGCCTTTGACTCAGGCTGTTTCACTCGAATCAGTAACCTGAAAGATGTCCTCTTTTTCTTCATAGGCTTCCTCTTTACTTGAGTTTGGAAAAATTCCATAGCAAGAAGATGGGTCTTCTATATGGAGCCAAGCCAAAATGTTTTCTTCTTCATAGAAATTTGCTTCTTCATACGGGTCTGCCTTTGGGTTATCCAACAATACATCTTCCATACAAATACCAATTGTCTGCATCATGATGGTATGTCTTTGATTTTCTGGACCTTCTTCTAAAAATATCTACTGCAACTCTTTCCCCTCTTACTTTACCCACATTGTGTCTTACCCCAGTCATGTAGTACATTGGCATGCCTTAACTAAGGTCTCCCAGTTAATAGGGGGAAACTTACTTCTACCTGTGGAAGCCTTAGAACAACAAAGTCCAATTTAAAGATGGCACCTTGTATCTCGACTGGGACTCCAAGAACCACTCCCATAGGCCTTACTATGCTTTGGTCTGCGAGTGTTACAGTGAAGTTGGCAGGTCTTGAAGGTTGTATTCCAATCTCTTTCATGGTATGTTCATGCATCAAGGTAATGTCAGATCCACCGTCCACAATAACTCCTTGAAACTCATGACCTTTGATAGAGATTGTTAGTGGAGGGCTCTTATAATCTGTGAGGGGTGCTTCCCCTACAATTTTATCTTTATGCATGATAGAAGCCTTTGCCACTAAACTTGTTGTGGAAGCCTCATCAACTATCTCCAAGATTTTTGACTTGGATTTCCCATCCATCTTTATTAAATAAAATACTGACCTCCTTTTTCATGGACTTGAGTAGTCTTGAAGCTTCTGATTCCTTGAGAGTGTGGGCTCCAATTGACTTATCAAACTCCTCGTGAGCCGTGCTGAATGCATGTCCAATGGCATCACTAGTACCTATGAGATTTTCTTTTTGCCTTGTATCTGCACATGTGTTGGCTTTGTCATCAGATGTCTCTTTGTCTTTGTTCAACCCATTAATCATTGATTCTTGACCTCTGTCCAATTGAGCCTTCCCCTTGCTTGTTGTCTGCACTATAAAAGATTCAATTTCTTCTAACTGCACCATTCTGGTAGATGGTGATGGCACATTGACTTGTTCCACACCTTCTTCTTTGCTCACAGCAATCATTGAATGTGTGGCCCAGATGAAGATGCCTGGTTCTTAGGACAACAAAGGGTATGATGGTCTCTAGTCTCTGGGCAATTCCTATAAGGGGGGGCATATCTTGGTAGAGTATACCTACTTTGGTAATGCCCACATTCTCCACATCTGAAACAGATCATTGGCCTCCTTGGCCCATTTCCAAAGTTATTTGTGTGTCTAGGGTTGTAATTGTTACCTTGATTAGGTGCATCCACCATCACATTAGCTGGTGGTTAGGCTCCTCCTTGTGTCCAATATGTTGTTGTAAGCAAAACTCTTGACTGACATTCTTGGGCCTCATGGCCAGCTTTCCTGCATAGTGGGCAAGTTACACATAGAAGCGGAAACTCACTTAACACATGACCCTGCTTGCTGCATATGGCGCACCATAATCCACTTTTGATGCCACCTCCCTTGAGTTCCTAAAACTCCTGTCGAAGTTCAGCCAGCTCTTGTGCTTGTGCTTCCTCTTCCTTTTGTAGCTTCAATGCTTCAATTTCTCGCCTCAATAGGGCTACTGCATTTTCTTCTTCCTTTTGAGGTTTACTCCTTTTTAAGTTCTCCAGCTCTTTCTTTAATTGAATCACTGGATCCTCAATTTCTGCAGAATAGGACAGTTGGGAAGAACTTGCTCCATATTGTTGTCTTATTTGTTCCAGTCGTGTAGCTGTATTGATGAACTCTTCTATGGAGGTTGTTGGCAACACTAATTCTTTGATTTTACATTATGTAGTCACTGGAAGTGGTTTAGCTAACCATTTCTTAATAAAGAAATCATGTGGAGGATCTGGCAACTTAGCCATTAATGCCTTGGCTCTAGTTACAAACTCTAGAAACGTTTCACAAGGACCTAGTCTCAAGTTTTCTAACTCCTCAATGATTATCTTTGTAGTGTTCCCATGTTGGAATTGAGTTTTGAACGCCTCTTTCATCAAATCCCACGTGGTGAAATGGTTTTCAGCAAACTGGCTGAACCATTTATCTGCTTGCTCTTCTAATGTGGCAGGAAAGAGGATAAAAAAGGCATCCTCTCTTCCCATCAAACCTCTTGTTATGCTCGTCAGGATCTTCTTGAGCTAAGCCTTTGAAAGATGGAAATTTTATATTTAATCTAGAAATTAGAGTTTCCAAAGCTACCTGACCTACCATGTTCTTTACTGACGATGTTGATGACAGTGGACTGGGGGATCTTCTAACAGTCTTCCTTCTTGTTTTATTGCAAGTGACCCTCAATGTTTGAGACTAGGTTGCGGTCATGAGTTGTTCATAATCCTCTTAGTTTAAGAGAATTAATAAGAAGATTTACCTCTTAACCCAATGAAGTAGTATTGAAACACTGTCCGCACTTGAATAATGCTTCTCCACACTACAATATTGCTTCTCCTATGCTCAAGCCTCCTTATGTCCCATCGAGCGTGCCAAATTTTGTTGGGGGATTCTTCAAGAGAAAGGAACTTGAGTGTTTGTAGGAGAATGGAGAGTGAGAACAAGAGAATTAAGTGGCACCGAAAGCTTGTGATCAATTAGGAAGAGAAGAATACAAGCTTATTCATAAGCCAAATGCTGTGCGCAATAGGCCAAAGACCAAATAATGCTCATGAAACAAGATTACAAAGTACTTAAAATCTACCACCGACCTCTACTCCAGACCTCCACCTTCTCCAAGCTTCCCCTTGTGCACACCTTGCACAGAGCTTCCAATAAGGGGAGGGATGGACACCTTCTATCAACACGCACCTTCAGTGGGACTTTGGAACCCTTGATGTTCCTTGTTTCACTTTCTCTGAATGCAATTTAAGTCACTCTTCTTGCACCTTGCAATGGCTCCTTGTGTCGTGCACACTCTCTCTGAATGTGTCATTCTTCTCTCTCTTGCTCTAGAATATCTCACAGTGCTTTTTCCAACCAAGAATACTCCTTCCCTTGGGTGTCGGTTCAGGTACGCTCCTAACCCCCATAGCATCTTGGTGCTCACTTTGATGTCACAAGATTGTCTCCAAAAATGGGCAGCCAATGAACCCCTGTTTTGTCTTGTAGTGACTTTAGACTAAAACAAAATTTCTAATTGGGGGGCCATACTTTCACTTTTGTGTATGTTGTTGCTTCACATACCTTCATATTTTGTCTTTTAATTCTTCAAATGTGCACCTAAGAGAGGGTTCACCTGAACCTTCCAAAACACTTTCACTTTGAACCTTAGAGAAATTACAGAAGGACACTCTGCAACCTGCAACCTGCATCCAACTTTCTGCAAGTATAATCTTTGTGAACAATTAATTGTGCACAATCTGTGCACCTTGATACTCAAACTTTGAAGGCTTTGACTTTGCCCATGTTGACCTTGACCTTGAACATGTTGATTTTGATTGCTTTGACGTTGATCCTTTGACTTTGAATGTGTTGACTTTGACCAATATTACTTGTATGGGTTCAACAAGGGTTGACACATGAATACAGAGATATCATAACCCTTCTCATCACAATGAGGTGTCCATTGTTCTTCATTGACTGTAATGTCCATGGTGGCTAAGATTTCCGCCCAACCATGAGGCTCAAATTCCTCATCTGTGAAGATCATGGGTGCGAAGGCTGGGTCTTGAATCGATCTATCTCCTTGAGAATTTCCTTCTTCTCTCACTTTTAGGCATTTTTCGTCTTCCTCTGCAACCTTGCACATCCACAAATGAGTATCCTCATGCATCGAGGATAGATCAGAATAACTTTTAGAATGCACTGAAATTGAATCTTCTGGTGCTTTGTGGATAGGATTCCATTGTAGGGGTGGTACATCTCTAAATGTATAATCCTTCAAATTGACCTTTTTTGTGACCCCTAAGTGTTGCAACTACAAGGAGTTGGTTCACAATCTTGTACTATCTGCAATTGCCATAGGAAGGGTCTTCCTAGGATCATTTCATAGACATTATTTTTTTCAAAGTCACATATAGCAAAGGTGTGTTCAAACTCTACCCCACAAGTGGTTAGAGTTATCCCTTCTAGCAATCCTGGAGGTCTTTCAATATGGCCGTCAACCATTTGAAGCTTCATTCTAGTTGGTCTTAATGCGGGTTTGCCCCATTGCTTCCACAAAGAGGTGGTCCCAATTGCAACACCAACACCTGAAGATAAATTTGGTTGTGTAACCTTGGTAGGTGATTGGAAGATAAGTATTGCCTTCTTCACCTTCACTCATGTCTCCTATTTTGTCTAGAGGTATCTCTGGTACTTTTTGCTTAGAGTCTGCTTTCGACACATTGGAATCGAGTTTAAGAACCTGATTTGCCACATGCTTCCATAGCTCTGGTTTTACTTTGAGTAGCTCTTCTATGGTGAGACGACATTGAACCTTGGTGTTCCTCACGACATCAGTGTTCCTTGGAACCACTGAGTCTTCATGTCTTACCAATATTGTGGGAGCTCTGATCCAAAGAGATTCAGATTCCCAAGGGCCTGTGAATTGTGGCAACTCTTGTAAAGAATTAGATTCACAATCTAATCTTTCCTCTTCTTGTTGCTCTACTTGGTCTCCATAAATAGATGAAATGTCTTGGGGAAATTGGTCGTGAAGATCATCAATCTCAGGAATAGGAGGGGCATTATCCTTCTCCTTGGTCCATTTCTCTTCTTATATTTCCCGCAAGAACTCTTGAGAGTACTGCTGAATTGAAAGAGGTGTTTCCCCATCCATGGAATCAAGAACATAAACTCTCATCGGTGGTGAGCTTTCTCTTTCAACAACTGGTTGAGCCTGTGGAGGTAAAGAAACCTACATCTTGTTTACCAACTACTCTAATCTTTCTAGTAAGCCCTAGAAATGCAAATCCGGTTTGACAGAGTTTGTCTGATTGAATGAATGACTAGTCTCGAGCATAGCTTGAGCGAGCTCTACCATTTTCATGCATATTTTTGTTCGTACAATCTCTAAATCTGCTGCTGGGGTTGGATTTGCAAGAACAGACACTTGTTGTGGTCTATTTACAATGGGTGGTGGGGTGGGATGAGTTGGTGTGGATGGAGTTTCAACATGTGAGGGATTCTATGAGCCAATATCTTCTATTTTGTGTTTTGCATCTCTAAGGCTTTCTTCTAGTTCAGACAGCTTTCTATTCCGTTTGCGATTGGATTTCTCTATGGTATCCTTACATCTCCTTATTTTTCTCTTACTAGGCTCTCTTGACTCACTTGACTTTGATTGTCAATCTGGTTTATCTTGTTTTAAGGCTTGTGCTCTGCTGACTGCTTGTATAGGAGCCATGTTACTACTACTAGCACTTGAATCCACCACTAAGCCCACCACATTAATGGGTGTAACCTTGGTTACACTAGAGAGGTTTCTTGGTCAATCTTTGGGGAGATGGTCTTTGCCACACTCAAGACAAAAGGCTTGTATTGTGATGGCATGTCCTTGACCTGGAGATGGTGGGTGAGGACATTCATGAATGAAATGGTCACCTTGACATCTAAAACATGGTCCTCTAGGGGCTTGTGGTCTCATTTGTCTCAATTGGGGCCTAGGTTCTCGATTCATATACATGATATTGGAGTATCCGGGATCCCAATTATGTTCCATATGTGGTGCCTCATATTGATATGGATAAGCCTCACTATGCTCAGGTGACTTTGTGTAATAAGCTTGTGGACTATCTTCATAGGAGTAGTCAGAATTCTGAGCATGATGGGCATTATTTGAAACCAATAGGGTTATTGGCACCAAAGCTCTATTAGGGTTTTCCTCTGCCACTACATACTTAACCGGGATCACATTAGGAGGAGTTGGTAGTTGGTTTCCTAGGACCAGTTGTGGCCTATATGGTTCCTGATATTATTGTTGGCACTGAGGTTGATATTGTTGATGTGGCCTATAATACAGCTTGTGGTATTGGTTTTGGTACCTACCCTGTTGGTAAGGTTGCTCATAAGTTTTCCTGACAGCCTGCCTATTGTAGGGACAATCTTGAGCTATGTTGTTTGTGTATTTTCTCTCGATAGTGCAATATGGAGCATTAAAGTTTCCTTGGGGTTGAGCCATCATCAGCCAAACATTAGCCATGTGGTCTCCTCCGTAAGTATAACATTTTCTCAATGAGGTGATCCTTGGTGTTTGTCTATTTTGAACTCCTAGCTTCTTGGCAACCTGCTCAGCTAGCTCATCTATTTCTGTGGAGATTCTCGAAGTATGACTACTAGGACTATCAGAATCCTTATAGAGTTTGGACAATCCTAACTCATCACCCAAGTTATCTTCTATGTCAGTGCACATCTGCACACACTCTTCTATGGATCTATGCTCTTTCAAGTACACATATGATCTTAACTTTGTGCTTAGTAAGCCATCTAAAAACAAGGCCACTTGTTTGGTGGGTGTGGGTAACTCTGGAATATGGCATCTTTCTAAGTAATGTCGGAAGCGTCTTCCTGCAAGTCACACTGTTTCTTGGGGTGTCTGCTTGAAGCAATGGATCAAGGATGATGCATTACACCTTATGCCACTCTTAGAGAATTCTACAATGAATTCATCTAGCAGTTGACCTATGTTTCGGTAATTGTGACTATTTAGAGGTTGAAACCAACCTAAGGCAGTACCCTTGAGAGTCAAACCAAATGCCTCAAACTGCGTGAACAAATCCTCAACTTGTTCAGCTCTTAACACTTGTTTGAACTCGGCCACATGATCATAAGGATCTCCTATCCCATCAAAGTAGTTTCTCATTGCCTGGACCACTTGGCAGGGTCTAAGGGTTCTTGGGTACTCTTGGGGTCTAGGAAACCAAAAATCATGTTCATCTCTTTGATGCCTATGTGCTTGATGTCTCTCTCTTTCATGTCTTTCACCCTCATGGCTTGATCTATCTATGCCCACTGTGTGCACAAAACTTACCTCGGGCCTCTCTCTCTAGCTCTTTCGCTCTGGTTTTCATGAGCCTGGGATGATCCTACTCCTTGGAGGCCATGTGAAACATTAGATCTCGATAGAGGGAAAATCAATTCACCCTACCAAGTGTATACATTCCTATCATGCTCTGTTACCAACGACATTCTCTCCGATGTGTTATCCAGATAGACAACTTTGCCTAGCATCTCAATATCTTTGAACTCATAGATGGTGACTCCATTTATTTTGCTAAGTTGATCTGGCTTGTATCTCCAAAAAGCTTCCTCTATTTCTCTATTAAAAAATAGTTCTATGCTTTTGTTGTCTTGGGGAACCCACTCTGGAATAATCACTCTTGTCAAGATAGATTTGCCTTGAGGAGTCTTGGGTTCTCGTCCTAGGGCTCCTTGCTCTAGGTCTCCTATGTCATTCTCAGGAGTGACATTTCCAAACTCATCTGTCGTATCTGGAAAGTTGGTGAACACATACATGGCTCCTTCCTTATCAATGTACGAACCTTCTTCAAACTTAACCATTAGGTGTTCAAGTCCAAAGGGTTGATTTGGATTTTTGAGTTGGACCACTGATTGCCTCAGGCCATCCTCATAGATGTGAGCACCTAATTGGTTGGTCCTGATATACTCCAATTGTGTTTTATAGGACCTTCTGGTGTTTGTAAATAGGTAGTTTCTAAGTTACGTGTGGGTCTCTCCATGCTAAAAGACATTTTTGAGTCACTTGTTTCTGAACTTAGTGTGTAGGGATAACCACTCAATTGGTGTGCCCAGGACTTAGTTGTATGGTTGACACTAGCCTCGGAAGATCTAATGCTTTGTCTATCCTTGCCTAGGTTTCTATCAGATCTCAAGTTCATAAGCTTTGCCTTCTGGTCCCAAAATTACCCTTTGCATTGATCAAAATCCTTTGGAGTTCCCTTGCTTTCCTAGTCCCTCTTGAGGGTCAACTTCAAAATACTATATCTATAAATACACATATTATTTTTACAATATTATTTCTATTAATGTTTTTGTAGTACTTGGAACGAGCTTTCCAACGAGCTCAAAATCACAATAAACGGATTGTGTATGAGAAAGTTATGTTCAATCAGGCTTCTGGGGGTCAAAACACGCAAACAAGACCTCTCAGAGAATTGTGATTTTTTGGGAGTCAGAGGCAAGAAAGTCATGATTTTGTGAAAGCCAACAACCCAAAGAGTCACGATTCTTTGCCCCCTACTATCCAAAAAGTTGCAAATTCTTACTCTTTTCTACCTTCAAAAAGTCGCGAATTTCTCATAACATACCTGGCAAGAAGTCGGAAATCTCTCAAGAATTGTGTAGGAAGTTGCAATTTTGTGGAAGCCAAAAGTCAAAAAATTGTGATTCCCTCAAAATATGAGTTGCCAAAAGTCGCGAATCTCTCAAAGTGAGTGTTGCAAAAAATCTCAAATCTCTCAAACTATGAGTTGCAAAAGTTGATAATCTCTTAAAGTGAGAGTTGCAATAAGTCGCGAATCTCTTAGGAAAGTGGATTGCAAAAATTCGCGATTTTCTCAAAACTAGAAGTCCAAAAAGTCACAATTTTCTCTATAACTTGAGTTTACAAAGCCGCGATTTTCTCCAAAGTTACGTCCCAAAAAGTTGCAAATTTTTGAAAATTTTCCTAGCAAAAAGTCGCGATTTTCTTCTTCGAATTCAACCCAAAAAGTCGCGAATTTCTTCACACAAAAGGCCAAAGGATCGTCAATTTCTCCAATGCACTAAATGCAAAGAATCACGATTTTCTCAATTTTTCCAAGTCCAAAGAATCGAGATTTTCTCAAAATCTACTTGGCAAAAATTCACAAATTCCTCAAAATGGAATTCCACATATTCGCAATTTTCTCAAAATTTCGAGTAGAAAAAGTCGCGAATTTCTCAAATATGGCCTCGCAAAAATTCGTGATTCTTTTCAAAACTGGAGAGCTAAAGAATCGTGAATTTCTTGTTGATATATTTAGGTAGTGATGTGTGTGAACACTCTAGGACCGAGGGGGCACTTTTTTCCCTCTTTAAGAGGTTTTTTTCCCCCGACTATATATGCCTATTGCCCTAATGGGCTACTTATCTTTGTACATTTTAGTGGTAATACATTAGGTATTGTGTGTTGTGCTCCAAGCTTCTTCTTCTTCCTTGTGTTGTGCACGTGCTTCCGCAGACGTCTAAATCCAACAATTGGTATCAAAGCAGGTCGCCACTTCATCTAGGGCATCGTGACACCTCTCTGGTTGCACTCTCAGAATCGCATGAATTTTGGTGAGCATACTCAGCGTGTTTTCAAGATCAAAACAAATTCATTTTGTGGTGCCAAAATCGCGATCTGAGCTCATTTTGGCCTCCGAATGCACTATCGCAGTGCTTGTGCAGGCTATTTAGTCTTTTTATGCCAAAGATATATACCATTTTTGGTTCGCTAATATAAGCATCTCGAAGTCTGCTACAGGTTTAGCAAAATTTGTCTGGGTAGTTCTGTTCAACTTTTTGAGATACAGTCAATTTTCTGCATCAAGGTATTTTAGTGACCATCCATGGCTGAAAGTAGTGATGTATTTGGTATGTTGGCTATTGAGGAGAAGTTGGATGGTACTAACTACCTGTTGTGGGCTTTATATGATGCGACATGTATTGGTTACAAAAGGATTGTGGAACATTGTGCAGGGTGTTGAAAAACGTCATATCACACCTGCGACTGTTACAACTACAAATACTGAAGCTGATGGAGAAGGTGTCGATATTCTACATATTCCTGTTCGTGCTGCAATTTTTGCAGCACTTACTGCAGAGCAAATTTGTTGGGATGGAAGAGATGCCTAGGCACATGGATTGATAGCTTTGTCTGTCAAACGTGCCATTATTCCTAACATTCGCTCTTGCAAAATAGCTAAGGATGCTTGGGATACACTTACCACATTGTACGAAGCTAGGAATGAGGATCGTGTTGCTTACCTTCGAAAATAGTTGGAGAGTGAGCACATGAATGAAGGCTATCGTCTGTATCATCCATAGACTAAATACATTCTGGTTAGCCGTGATGTTGTTTTTGTGGAAGATGCTATTTAGCCATTGCTTTCATGTACTAAGGAGACATCTGTTAGCTCCGAAGACATGTATGATACTTTGTTTTCTCTTTTTATAGGTGGACACTCTAGTGTTGGTCCTAATTAGGCAACTTCTCAGCCTTTGCAGGTTTCATGTGATGATGCAGATCATCCCATTTTTTATGCAGATTTACATGATGCACTTGTTGATGAGAGAACTGATATTGGCGAGGCAAAACTATGCCAAAATGGTTGGTGCAGACTTTGCGTGACAGCAAATTAGATGCACCTCTGTCATATCGTACTCGATCAGGCTCTCATAGTGCCTCTTTTGCATCAGATTGCTATGTTATGGCTGCATCTATTCTCTGTGATGAGAAAGAGCATGTTTCATTTGACAAAGCACAAAATCAGAAAACTGGATGGCTACTATGCAATTTGAATATGATGCTATCATGAAGAACGGTACTTGGTTTTTATGTGAATTGCATCTTGGCAAGAAGGCCATTGGAACTAAGTGGGTTTACAAGCTAAAGCGTAAGCCTGATGGAATAGTTGATAGGTATAAGGCTAGGCTTGTTGCAAAGAGTTATGCACAGGAAAGAGGCATTGATTTTGAGACCTTCGCACCTACATGTCGTATGACTATGGTTCGGAGCATCTATGCCCTTGCAGCCCATCATGGTTGAAATGTACATCAGTTGGACATTAAAATTTCATTTTTGAATGGTGACTTGCATGAAGAAGTGTATGTTTTGCAGCCCTGTGGCTTTGTACAGAAAGTGCTTGGTATGAGAAGATACATACCTATCTGATAGCACATGGTTTTGAGAATAGTCCAACTGAGAGCACCTTATATGTTAAGCGTACTAATGATTTGCTTCTAATCATTATTGTCTATGATGTATGTATGTATGTATGTATGTATATATATATATATATATATATATATATATATATATATATATATATATATATATATATATATATATATATATATATATATATATATATATATATATATATATATATATGCATGTGTAAAAGCCCTAAAACCCTAATCCTAAAGACCTAGACCTAAAACATGTATGTATATGTGTGTGTATGTGTATATGTGTGTATGTATTTGAGTGTATGCATATGTGTGTGTATGTATGTATGCATATGCATGTGTGTATGTATATGTGTCTGTGTACATGCATGTATGTATATGTGTGTATGCATGCATGCATATGCATGTGTGTATGTAATATGTATGTGAGTGTGTGTGTCTATATGTGTATTTATACATTTGTGTATGTGTGAAAACATGTGTGTCTGAATATGTGTGTATGTATATGTGTCTCTCTTATGTGTGTATGCATGTGAGAGTGTATGTGTATGCATATGTATGTGTACGCATGTGAGAGTGTATGTATATGCATATGTATGTGTATGCATATATGTATGTATGTTTGTGTACACATGTGTGCATATGTGTATGCATGTGAGTGTATGTATATGCATATGTATGTATATGCATATGTATGTATATGCATATGTATGTGTATGCATATGTGTATGTATGTGTATGTATGTGTATGTACATATGTATGTGTGCATATGCATGTGTGTGTATGTTTATGCATGTGAGAGTGTATGTATATGCATATGTATGTGTATGCATATGTATATGTATGTGTGTGTATGCATGTGTGTGTATGTATGTATGCATATGTATGTGTATGCTTATGTGTATATGTATGTGTATGTATGTATGCATATGCATGTGTGTATATTTGTGTGTGTGCGTGTATGTATGCATGCACATACATGATTATGCATGTAAGTGTGTATGTATCTCTATCTCTCTCTCTCTCTTTCTTTCTCTTTATCTCTCTCTTTATCTCTCTCCTTCTGTTGAGACCCTCAGATTCATACTCATTGAAGTCAACAAAGTCAAGGTCAAAGTCAGCATAGGCACGAGTAAAGTGGCAAAGTTCAAGGGTCAAAGTGCACCGATAGTGCACTTTTAATTGTTCATAAAGGGGTAAATTGGAGAAAGTATATGCAGGTTGCAGGGGTATTTCTCTAATTTCCCCAAAGTTCAAAAGTAAAGAATCAAAGGCAAAAGGTCAAGGCATGCGAAGCGGCACCGTACGCCAAATGAAATATGGCCCCAATTAAAATTTTGTGTTTTTTTAGTCTAACCTCACTACAAGACAAAAGAGGGATCCGTTGGCCGCCACCGAAACAAGACAATCTTGGGACATCAAGGAAAATAGGAGTGTCTTAGCACTTAGGAGCGTACGTGAATTGACACACTCAACTCAAGACAAGGACTATTCTTGGACCATTCGAGTGCAAGCAAGAGAAGCATAGTCTAAGTGGAGTAGGAGAGAGAAGTGCAAGAGTCACCAGTGTGCGACGCAGAGAAGGGAAGTGAAGGTGCATGGAGAGTGACTAAAGAATTGTGCAGAGAGTGCTAAGCTAGCTCCCCAAGGATCTCAAGGTCTCATTGCAGTGTGCGCATGCCGACAAAAGGTATTCATTCCTCCCGTTAGTGGAAGCTTGGTGCAAGGTGTGCACAAGTGTAAGCTTGAAGCAGGTGGAGGTCTGGTGTAGAGGAGGCCGGCAGCAAGAAGACTTTGGGCATTTGGTATTTTGTAATTGAGCACTCTGTGGGATTTTGCACAGAAGTAGTGGCTCCTATTGTGCTTCAACATTGTATTTGACTTATTGTAATCAATCGGTAGAGGCTTCCAAGGGTATTTTCTCTTCTTGACTTCTCCTTTTCTCCTGCAAACCCTAAACTCCTTCTTGTCAAGAATCCCCCAAAAAAAATTTGGCACGCCCGATGGGACATTCAAGGAGATTTGAGCTTAGGAGAAACTAAGTGCAAAGTATAGAAGAGATCACGTGTCAACAGTACTACAGTGCTACTTCATTAACCAAAAGGTAAATATTCTTATCAAGTGTCTCATATTAAGTGGACTATGAACAGCTCATGACCACAACCCGGTCCCAAACATTGAGGGTCACCTACAAGCAAACAAGAAGGAAGATTGTTAGAAGATCCTCTAGTCCACTATCTTCAACCTCATCAGTAAAGAGCATGGCGGGACAGGTAGACTTGGAAACCTTACTCTCAAGATTAAATATAAAATTTCCTTCTTTCAAAGGCATAGCTTAGGAGGATCCAGACGAGCATATTAGAAGATTTTTGGCACTATGCAAGACTAGAGGCTTAATGGGCAAGGAGGATGCCTTTTTGATACTCTTCCCTGCCACATTAGAAGGATTAGCAGATAAATGGTTCAATCAATTTGCTGAGAACCATTTTACAACTTAGGATTTGATGAAAGATGCATTTAAAAATCAATTCCAGCATGGAATGTGGAGCATGGAATGTGGAGCATGGAAATACTACAGAGATCATTATAGAAGAACTAGAAAATTTGAGACTGGGTCCAGGTGAAAATTTCCCAGAGTTTGTGACTAGGGCCAAGGCACTAATGGCTAAATTACCAGACCCACCACATGATTTTTTTGTTAAGAAATGGTTAGCTAAGCCACTTCCAGTGGCCAGCCAATGCAAAATCAAGGAATTAGTGTTGCCTACAGCCTCCATAGAGGAGTTTATCAACACAGCTACACGAGTGGAGCAGATAAGGCAAGAATATGGATCAACTTCCTCTCAACTACAATATTCCACAGAAATGGAGGATTCGGTAATCTAGCTGAGGAAGGAGCTAGAGGGCTTGAAAAGAAATAAGCCCCACAAAGAGGAGGAGAATGGTGTTACTCAGTTGCGAAGGGAGATTGAAGCATTAAAGCTCCAAAAGGAGGAGGAGGCCCAAGCAGAGGAATTGGCCCAATTGCGACAGGAGCTGCAGGAACTCAAAGGGGGTGGCATCAAGAGTGGACTTTGGTGTTCCATGTGCAGCAAGCAAGGGCATATAGTAAGTGAATGTCCTCTATTAAGTATGACTTGCCAATTATGCAGGAAAGTTGGTCATGAGGCCCAGGAATGTCAATCAAGAGGAATACTAGCAACAACATATTGGACACAAGGAGGACCCCTACCATCAGCAAATGCAATGGCGGTTGCACCCCATCAAGGTAACAATTACAACCCTAGACAGAGGAATAACTCTGGAAATGGGCCTAGGAGACCAATCATTTGTTTCAGATGTGGAGAATGCAGACACTATCAAAGTAGGTGCACTCTCCCAGAAAATGCCCCTCCTTGCAGGAACTGCCCAGAGGCCAGAGACCACTATACAAATTGTTGTCCTAAGAATCAAGCCTCTTCCTCCGGGCCCCATATTCAAATGATTTCTGTACACAAAGAAGAAATGTTAGATCAGGTCAATGAGCCATCACCATCTACTAAGGTGGTGTAGTTAGAAGAAATAGAATCTTTTACAGTGCAGACAAGAAATAAGGGAAAGGCTCAAGTAGATATAGCTCAACAACCAAGAATTGATGGATTGAACAAAGAAAAAGAGACATCTGAAGACAATGCCACTGCATGTGCAGATACAAGGCAGAAAGGAGATCCCTTATGTACCAGTGATGCCATTGGGCATGCATTCAGCAGGGCTCAGGAGGAGTTTGGTAAATCAATTGGAGTCCATGCTCTTAAGGAATCAGAGGCTTCAAAACTTCTCAAGTCCATAAAAAAGGAGGTTAGTATTTTTTATTTAATAAAGATGGATGGGAAATTCAGGTCAGAACTCTTGCAGATAATTGATGAGGCTTCCACTACAAGTTTGGTAGCAAAGACTGATGTTTTACATAAAGGAAAAATTGTAGGGGAAGCACCCCTTACAGATTATAAAAGTCCTGGGCTGACAGTATCTATCAAAGGTCATGAATTTCAAGGAGTTATTGTGGATGGTGGTTCTAGCATTAACTTGATGCCTGAACATACAATGGAAAAGATTGGACTCCACCCTTCAAGGCCTGCAAATTTAACTATTACTTTGGCAGATCAGAGCAAAGTAAGGCCCTTGGGAGTGATCCCAAAAGTTCCACTTGAAGTACAAGGTAATCTATTCATTCTGGATTTTGTGGTTTTAAGATTGCCCTAGGTTGAAGGAGGATTTCCCCTCTTAATTGGAAGACCATGGCTGAGACATGCAAGTTTCATTCATGATTGGGGCAAGGACACTATATGGGTACAAAAGAAAGGGCAAGAGCTGACACAGATTCACTTAGAAGAAGGCCTAGATAATCAAGGAAACACCAGCATGATGCAAACGGTTGGCATTTGCATGGAACTAGAATCAGAGGACCAACCCCAAATAGATTTCGAGGAAGAAGAGGATATTCTAAATTGGCTCCAAGCAGGCAACTCTTCCTCTTGTTTTGGAATTTTTCTTAATAACTCTTGCACAGCTGAAGGTTATGATGAAGATGTCAAGTTGATGGATTGGGAGAGCCCATCACCAACCACAGAAGGGGCAGGAAGACATCCCTCAAATACAACTTGGAGGAGTATATGACAACCACAGACCAGGAAGTTACTAAAGCTAAAGGCAAGGTAAAAGATTCTAGTGAAGAGTGTTCTTTCCCAATTCAAGAAATACCTACAGGATGGATGCAAGACAAGGAGGAACACATTGAAATCCAAAATACCCCTGCTTATGAAGCAATGCACGAAAAGCTAGTGGAAGAAGACAAGGATGGAAATGAGCACGAAGATAATATGGTAGAAAGAAATCCTGTCAAAGAAAATACAATTAGGCACTCAAGACAATAATCGGCCAGTTTTGGTGGCCACTTGGTTGTTGAACCACCCAGGGCTCCTTGAAAAGGTAAGATCATTCTTGAAACACTATACAGATGTTTTTGCATGGTATTATAAGGATTTTGAAGGAGTACCACCTATTTATGGAGAACATAGAATTCCTCTGATAGAAGGAGCAAAACCAATGAGAGGCAAGAGTTATAGGTTGAATCCTAGATAGGCCGAAGCTGTTTATTTGGAAATTCAGAAAATGGAAGATGCAGGAATTATCATCCCTATAGAGCATTCAGAGTGGCTATCTCCTATGGTAATTGTGCCAAAGAAAAAAACTAACAAGATCAGAATCTGTGTGGACTTTAGGGCATTGAACAAGGTCACCATTCTAGATGGATTTCTAATGCCTTTTGCTGAACAGGTCATAGAAGAAGTAGCTGGACATTCCCTTTACAGTTTCATGGATAGATTCAGTGGATATAATCAGATATCCATCCACCCTAGGGATCGGGAGAAAACAACATTCATTACTCCTTGGGGAACTTATGTATATTTGAAGATGCCATTTGGATTAAGAAATGCTCCAGCTACCTTCAACAGAACAGTTAATCTCATTTTTGTTCCATTGCTATTAGAGTCTCTAAGAATCTTCATGGATGACTTTTCATCCTTTTTAGGTACTCTCGCAGAGACTCCATTGGATTGTTTAGATAAGCATCTGATTCAATTACTACAAGTTTTTAAGAGGTGCAGAGAAACAAAGCTGAAACTGAACCCAAACAAATGCCACTTCTTGGTGACCGAAGGTACTCTCCTGGGACATGTGGTATCTTCCAAAGGTATGGCACCTGATCCAGACAAAATTATAGCTATATTAAAACTACCTAGGCCTAAATCTCCAAAAGAGATTCAAAGTTTTCTAGGCCATAGAGGGTACCACCGCAGATTTATTAAGATGCATACAGATATAGCCAGGCCTTTGGCTAGGCTTACAGGTAAGGAAATTCCTTTTAAATGGGAAGAAGAGGAGGAAAAAGCATATCAAACATTACGGTCAAGGTTAGTGTCTGCTCCCATTTTGATCACACCTGAGTGGTCAAAAATCTTTCATATACATGTAGATGTCAGTGCCTATGCAGTGGGGGCAGTTTTGACACAACCTAGTGAAGAATTTAAGATGGACAGACCAATTCAATATGCCAGTAGAATTTTGACTAAGGCTGAAAGGAATTACAACACCACAGAAAGGGAAGCCCTAGCCATGGTTTTTGCTGTCCAAAAATTTCGTCATTACTTACTGGGAGTAAAATTTGTTATTATAACGGATCACAACCGCTAAAATAATTGTTTAACAAACCACAAGCCACTGGTAGAATATGGAGGTGATTATTGTTGTTCCAAGAGTTTGATTTTTCTGTGGTCCATAAACTAGGTAAAGAAAATGTTATGGTGGATCACCTATCCAGAATCAATATGATGGATCAAGCTAGTGGAATCAATGATGATTTTCCAGATGCTAATCTGTTCGGTGTACAAGCTCAAGGTTGGTATTATGATATCAAGAATTTCAGTAAAACTGGTTTGTATCCAGAAAAGGCTAGTGTTGTGCAAAGGAAGAGACTGCTAATCGAGAATAGACCGTATACCTTCATTGAAAATAAATTATATAGACAGGGAAAGGATCACAGGTTTAGGAAGTGCTTGGAAGAAGAAGAAGTGAGAGAAGTCCTTCAATCTGCACATGAAGGAATAGGTGGTGGGCACCTTCCAGGGCATATTATGAGTGAGAGGATCCTTGATGCTGGATTATGGTGGCCTACCTTATTCAAAGATGTTGATGACTAGGGAAAAGCATGTGATGTTTGCCAGAGGTGTGGCCCTAAGCCCACCAAGCAGAAGCATAACCCCTTGATTATTTCCACGTCTTGGCAGCCGTTTGAGAAGTGGGGGTTAGATTTTGTAGGGCCTATCTACCCTCCGTTGATTCCTAAAAGAGTATTTATTGATAGCCACAGACTATGCGACGAAATGGGCTGAAGCTATTGCATCACCTGACTGCACAGCCCAAACTGTGGCTGATTTCATTTACAGTAGCATCATTTGCAGGTTTGGATGTCCACTTGAAATTTGTGCAGACCAGAGTTCTCATTTTGTAAATAAGATCCTGCAGGAAATTTTCAACAGGTATAGAATTCTACATAGGACCTCTTGTGCCTACTACCCAAGATCTAATGGACAGGCTGAATCAACGAATAACGTATTAACTTCCATGTTAAGGAAGGAATGTATGTTACAGCCTACTTCCTGGGGCATTGCTTTTCAAGGTACCCTGTGGGCATACATGTTAGCTTACAAAGACGCCACCAGATATTCTCCATTCCAACTGGTCTATGGCATATTGCCAATTGAGCCCTTTGAATTTTTACATGGATCCCCTAAAGTGGCATTCATGCAGGGAAAGAAAGATTGTGGTGTCTCTCAGAGGATGGGAGCCCTGCATAAAGTAGAAGAGATTCGTCTACTAGTAACAAAACAATTGATAGAGACTCAGATGAAGAGGAAGGAGGTACATGATCGAAATCTGTGGAACAACAACATAGTGCGAGGCATGTTAGTTCTTCTCCATAGACCTCACCTTCAAATGCAAGTAAGAGGAAAATGGCTTCCTAACTGGGAAGGACCTTATCGAGTTAAAACAATGCTGAATTAGGGTGCTGTGGAGTTAGACACCCTACAAGGAGAGGCCTTGCCACTGGTCAACATATCAAGGCTCAAGGCCTATCATCAACACACTTGAAGGAGTATGGATCACCTGGCAATGTCCAGGTTGTACATAGCCATTTCATTCTTGCGTAAGTTTAGTAGTTTCCATATCCATTTCATGCTTGTTTCTTGGAGTTTTTAGCAAATTGAGCAGCCATTCCATAAACTTTGCAAAGTACAATTTTTGGAATTTTTAAGAATCTTTTAGGAATTTCCCAAGCATTTTTTAGAATTTTTCTAGCAATTTTCTCCTTTTTCATGTGTCATTTTCTTACACAATTTTTTGGAATTTTTAATAATCTTTAAGAAATTTTTCAAGCATTTTTTTTTGAATTTTTCCAGCAATTTTCTCCTTTTTCATGTGTCATTTTCTTGCCAAAATTGAGGATTAAAGGAAGATCTCCATCTGGGTTGCTTGTGTGCGTGCGTGGCGATGCTGCCCATAGACAAGGTCCCCCTATCGTGTCGTCCTTTCGAACTTGCCCATCTGCAAACATGAATCCTGAGTATGATTACCTTTTCAAGCTGCTGCTGATTGGCGATTCCGGAGTTGGAAAATCCTGCCTTTTGTTGCGGTTTGCTGACGATTCCTAATTGGAGAGCTACATCAGCACCATTGGCGTTGACTTTAAAATTTGCACTGTGGAGCTAGACAGCAAAACTATTAAACTTCAGATCTGGGATACTGCTGGTCAAGAGCGTTTTAGAACAATTACAAGCAGTTATTACAGAGGAGCACATGGAATTATTATTGTGTATGATGTAATAGACCAAGAAAGCTTCAACAATGAGAAGCACTGGCTAAATGAAATAGATCGTTATGCAAGTGAGAATGTGAAAAAGCTTCTTGTTGGAAACAAGTGTGACCTTATTGCTAAGAAAGTTGTAGATACACAAACTGCAAAGGCTTTTGCTGATGAAATCGGTATCCCATTCTTGGAGACAAGTGCCAAGAATGCCACCAATGTGGAGGAGTCTTTTATGACCATGGCAGCATGGATTAAGATCAGAATGGCAAGTCAACCTTCCATGAATGTCAATAAGCCGAAGCTTGTGCAAATGTTTGGGCAGCCAGTCCAGCAAAAAAGGGGGTTTTGTTCCTAGGGGAAGTATTTTGAAGGCTTGGATTATCTATCTAGAAGAAGGCTAAATCTCTTTATTCAGTTTGTACAGAGCTTAGCTCTCAGATCCTCTTTTTGCTAAATACTTGTAAGAAGAGGCTCATTTTGATTCCCTTCTTTAAGTGTGTGTGTTGACGGTGCCAAAAGAAGAAGCAGCATTTTGTTGATGTGTAACATTGATTCATTGTTTTAGAATGGGTGGGAAGCTCCACTAGGACTTGTTTCAACTGAATGAAATGTCATGACATTGTTAGGTTACTAAAAATAAAAAATAAAAAAATCCACTCAACGCGCCCTCCACCTTCACTGCCATCCCCCCGCAGCGCCCCCCCCACCGCCACCCCCCCACCATCCCACCGCCCCCCCACCCGGCCATCCCCCCACCTCTCTCTCTCTCTCTCTCTCTCCTCTCTCTCTCTCTCTCTCTCTCCTCTCTCTCTCTCTCTCTCTCTCTCTCTCTCTCTCTCTCTCTCTCTCTCTCTCTCTC